>JAZHYW010045422.1:0-45766 GCA_037355805.1 Ixodes ricinus | reverse complement strand
TATGGCCAAACTCTCTGAATAAACGGCTCTGGTTAGTGGATCCCCGACCCGCCCCAAGCGGAAAACAGGCTGAAGCTTGACGAGAGTATGGGCCACGTCACAACTACGTCGCATTCACTGGCGGCAACAGCTGTGTGCGCAGCTGCTGAGCGCGAGCTGATAGCGAGCTTCCAGTTCATTTGCAACGTGCACGCGAACACTCCTCGACCAGGAGAGCGAGCCAGCCCGCGCTCCTGGCTTTGAGACGTGCATTTCTAGCGCGCGCGCTCGTTCTGCGGAAGAACGCTTCAAAGCAGCGGCCTCGAGCTCTCGCGCTTGTGGCGCTGGCTGCGTTTTTCTGCTTAAGAGTAAATGGAGTATAAACAGCGCCCTCAGAAATGGCGTCCAGTGCCAGCGTCCAGCGAAGGGCTTTGCAGCCCTTCGCACAGCAGTAAGGCATTTTCACTCGTGCATTTGACGCTCCACGTGAACGCCTAACTTCATCGTATGCTATAGCCACAGACACTCCCAGCGTGAGCAGCTGTTTCATTATCTGCTACACAAACCACTGAAGCTGGCGATGGAGCAGACGATGTAGCGCACGATGGTGCTCATCCGGGATACCTATAGGGCGCTGAGGGGATCTACTATAGCGATGACGTTTAAAGGAGAAAACCCGCAGGACTTGTGTTCTAGGTGGTATTGGTTTCACCCATATGGTTTCACTTTAAGCTGAAACTGCAGCCAATGCCACAAGCACGGGAGCTCGAGGTCACTGTTTTAGAAACATTCTTCCGCAGAACGAGCGCTTGTAGCCAAGAGGCGCTCCAAGCCAGGAGCGCGGGCTAGCTCGCGCTTGTAGCTTTGGCTGCAGTCTCAGTTTAAGGGTCTGTGGTGTTCGGCAGTGTTCCAGTGTGCCGCGACAGGCTAGCATCTCGTGCAGCAGGAGCGGTGTTCGAGCAGTCTGGGATTGTAACGTCAGAAGAGCCAGAGGCTCCTCTCTCAGTCGCATTAAAGCCCACTCGGACCAGTAACTGTCACTCGCGCTGACTGCTACATATCACAGGCGACCAGGTCGGGAAATACCCTTCATAGACCGCCGCAGCTATCTCAACTCGATGGCAGTGTTTTTCTAAGGCAAGCTGCAAAGTTCGACGGGCAAGCCCGGTCGTCCTGGGCAGAGAGCCTGAGGCCTACTTCGAAGCCAACGGCGTCACAGAGGTCGGCAAGAAACGGACACTGCTACTCACGTTGTGCGGAGCCAGCACGTACGAGACGGTTCGTGCACTGGTGGCGCCCAGGAAGCACGGCGAGGTATCCTGAGATGAGTTGGTCACTGTGCTGCAGGCCCACTATGACCCGCGCCCGTCCGAGCCGTACAGTTGCAGCAAGCTCCGGACGCCGCGACCAAGCACATGGCGAATCCATCACGAGCTACGTAGCAGCCCTGAAAAAAATTGGCCGCCGACTGCAACCTCGGAGTGAGCACGACGCCGTTCCCCGCGACGGAGCCAACGCCCAGAGGTGCGGTCTCGGAGAGCTCAGCGAGGAGCACAGTTCGTCCGGTGTCCGGTATCCCAGCGACGGCCCCGGCGATTCCCTCCATGCATGCCTTTGGATATCACGTTGCGGGATCCCATTGTCCGCGATGTTCGCGACGAGCATCTACAGCAGCGCCTCTTCGCGGAGTTGGACCTGACGTTCCAGAAAGCGTACAACACGGCGGTCCGCACAGAGAGCGCCGCATTCCCGCAGCAGGATCTCAGGACAACAAAGACCGAAGTAAACAAGCTTTCGAAAGGGCAAACAAAGGAGAGGACACCCGCACCGAAAGACGAGTCAACAGCTCAGCGTTGCTTCCGCTGCTTCGGAGCACATTCTGCCGCTAGCTGCCGATTTATGAGCGTGCTTTGTCGGTTTCGCAACAAACCGGGACACATCGAAAAGGCATGTCTGGAGAAGGCACGAAGCACAAAAGGGCCGCGCGGGAACGCACAACCTTAGCCACGACTCACCAGACTCTGAATCAGAGGACGAACCGGCACAGAATTTGCAGGAGCTGAACTTTAGTGCCAGCTGCAAGAAAGACGCTACCCAAATTTTTGGTGACACTGCGAATTGACGGTCGCCCTCTGGAATTTGAAGTCGATTAGGGAGATGCTTGCACCATCATCAGCGCAGCGACATTACCTCGGCTCGCGCCACTCCAACGTCCAAAGCTGATCAAGGAAGAGATCAGTTTTCGCACCTGGTCTGGAGAAGGGCTGAGAGTGCTGGGCTCGCTGCAAGTGCATGTGAGACACAAGTTCAGAAGACTTCGTTCTTCCGTTGCTGCTGACAGAGGGCCATGACTGCAGCCTGCTGGGACGCGATTGGTCTTCCGGACTCAAAATTCGAGTCAGCGGAATTTATCAAATGTCTGGAAACACCGATGTGCAGAAAATTCTGGAAGCCCATGACGAGGCTTTCGACCCCGAAATCGTTGGGTATGGGGGGCCGCCAACTAATGTGGACCTCAAGGAGAACGCAAAACCAAGCTTCTTTGACGCTCGTCAGGTGCCTTTCGCGCTTCTCTTGGTTGTGGAGGCTGAACTCTTGGATTTAGAGCGGCAGGGCATCCTTGAGGCGGTTCATCACTCGGAGTGGGCCACTCCACAGTCGTCGTCGTAAGCAAGAAGGATGGTTCCGCAAGGCTTAGCTGCGACTATCGCAGTACGGTGAACGCGGCGGCGAAGCAAGCGACATACCCACTGCCTTCTCCAACTGAGGCTATGTCAAATTTGCGGGGTGGTACTGTGTTTTAGGTGCTGGACTTGGCCCAGGCGTACCAGCAATTGCGCGTCACTGAGGCTACAGCGGAGGTGTTAACAATGAACACAATCAAGGGTCTCTACCGAGTGAAGAGACTGCCTTCTGGAGTAAAAGCGACCCTTGCCATTTTCCAGAAGGTAATGGAGACTACTCTCGCGGGAATTCCCGGAATCAGTATCTCACTTAGATGATCATCTCTGGTGCTACTTTGGAGGAACACGCACCTCGTTTCAACGAGGCGTTGCTCAGATTGTAGGGCAGCGGTCTACGCCTGAAGAAGAGCAAGAGTCGGTTTGGTTTGACAGAAGAAAAATTCCTCGGGCATCGCATCAATGCGGAGGGAATTCGCCCGACGCAAGAGAAGATTCAAGCAGTTTTGAACGCTCCCAAGCCCAAAAGCAAGGCACAGCTGCAGTCATTCCGGGTCTGCTGGCCTTTTATGGTCGATTCTTCGAGAGTAGAGCTTAAACTGCCAATTATATGTACGCACTGGTTAAAGCAGAAAACTCCGTGGACGTGGGGAAGCGCTCACCGTTTTGCTTTCCGGAAGCTGAAGGATTTAATCGTGAGGTACACTGTGCTGGCACACTACGATGCTGAGAAGCCCGTTCTGCTTTCATGCGATGCTTCACCACATGGTGTGGGTACCGTGTTGGCTCAGGTAGACAGTCAAGGACGAGAAGCACCAATTGCCTTCGCGTCCAGAACCCTTGGTGCTGAGGAGCGCAACTACGCACATCTTGATCGGGAAGGTCTGGCGATTCTGTAGGCGTGAAGCATTTCCACCAATACCTCGATCACCAACTTCTCTCCGGTATCCTGGGTCGAAACAAGCTGGTGCCCCCGGTGCTTTCGCCTCGAATGACGAGGTGGTGTGTAAAGTTGGCAGACCTGCCAGTACGAGCTGAAGTACAGGCAGGGCGCACGACACCAAGGCCGTGTTCCAAAATTTACTTGATCTTACTCCAGGGCAAGGGTTTGGTACCTTGGCGTTCCAAAACTTACCCGCGTTCCAGCGCTTTTCAATCTGTGTTGTCACGTGACATGACCAGCCGGAGTAACTCGGATCCATTTGGATAGGATTTGGAACACAGCCCAGAACACAGATCAACTGAGCAGGCTTCCGTTGAGTTAGCCTGACGATGAAAAACAACACCCTGGAGACAATCTGATGTTTGAGGCCTTCTGCCGAACGCCACTCGCAGCGAAGCAAGTTGCCAAGGCAACACAAGAGGGCACCTTGCATCGTCTGAGTGCGCCAGATTTCCTGCCCTACGTCAAAAAGGCAACGTAACTGTCTTCACACAAAGGATGTGTCATCTGGGGGTCGCGTGTGGTCATACCTGCGTCTTTGAGAGGAGATGCATTGGCACTGGTACCCGTCGGACACCGAGGAATTGTTGCGATGAAGGCGTGCGCCCGCAGCTATGTATGGCGGCCGAGCATCGACAGAGATATTGAAACGTCTGTCGCCACATGCGGCGCGTGCCAGGAGCATAGGAGTGCAACGCCCGATGTCCCAAGCCCTGAATGGGAGCGTCCGTCTGCACCATGAGACACGGTGCACGTCGATTTTTCCGGGCCAATAGCAGGTAAGTCATTTCTCGTTCTGGTAGACGCCTACTCAAAATGGCTCGAGGTCAGAGTTGTAAACAGCACGATGTCAGCGGCGGTAATTCAAGAGCTCCGTAGTATTTTTGCCACGTTCGGGGTACCCTGTAAAGTCGTCTGCGATAATAGAGCCGCCTGTTTCTCCCCGACGAAATCAAAACGTTTTATCGCAATAATGGCGTCAATGCGGTGACTACTGCAACGTATTGCACAGCCACTAATGAGCAAGCCGAGCGCATGGTTTCTGAGTTGAAACGCGTTCTCGCAAAGGGAGGACGAGACAGCCTCCGAGCCGTGGTAGCCCGCTTTCTGTTCAAGCAGCACATGGCCATCCACACGGCGACTGGGAAAACTCCATCCTGGATGCTCTTCGGAAAGGAACTTCCCTCAGCTTTGGAACGATTGAAGCCCAATGAGGACGAGACTCGAGCGACTTACATAGACAGTTTGTGTGGGTTCTATGTCGGCCAGGCAGTCTGGGTACGACAATTCCCAGTAAACCGCGGATGGATCCCGGGAGAACTACTGAAGAGACAAGGACCCCGATCCTGGGTCATAAGTACGCAGCGAGGGGAAGTTCGCCGTCAGGACAGTCACATTCGAGAACGAAGTCCGTCGCAGCATGGACATCCAAGGGTAACCTCGTCACCACCTGTGTGGGACATGGACATCCCTGCTGATCCCCCCGTGGCACAGGATGCAGCAACTGCTGTACCAGCCAATCCTCCACTTGGAACACGCACACCTCGTCTTTGGGGGTCAACTCAGCGCTATGGGGCCTCTGCCTTAGTGAGGGGAGGTGTGTGGTTCGGCAGTGTTCCAGTGTGCTGCGAGAGTCCAGCACCTGGTGAAGCAGAAGCGGAGTTTGGGCCTTCTGGGATTGGAATATCAGAAGAGCCAGAGACGCCTCGCCTCTCTCAGTCGGATTAAAGCACTCGACCAGTAACCGTCACTCGCTTGAATGGTACATATCAGGCTCTTATGAAGCCAAAAAAAAAAAAAGATGTGTAGTAATGTTTTTTTCTTAAACCTAAAAAGAGTGACATGTCAAACGTCTTAGGCTTTACTCCACCTAGGAAGTTACGAGCAGTGGTATCAAGGGCACATAATGATATAGATGGAACCGCGCAACAATTGATGTTTACAAACTCTCGTCGCGCAAAAAACGGGTGTGGCACGATTGCCCCACGTGCAGAATCCCTCGTCGAAAAAGCCTCGAGTCATTAGTCACACGTTTCGAAAACCCGTGCCAAAAGCCCCGTGTTCTCTGCCCCCCTCCACCCTCTTCGCGCTTCGACTAGCATTGTTCTATGTCTTGACCTGATTCGTTGAGGGCATACAAAGTGGTATTTTAAGTTAAAGACAACAACAAAATAAGATCGATGATAACGTAATAAGACAGGCGGGCTGGTTAAAGCTAAACATTTCTAAAACCAAAGACGGAGGCTACAAAGAGGGGACAAACAAAAGACGTCATCAATTGACGTCTTGTGTTTGTAATCTGTTTGTAAGCTCCACCTTGAGTTTTAGAAATGTTTAACAAAATAAGGTTAAATTGAACAACAGAAAACTTAAAATGACGTACAAGTGGCCAATCGCATAAATCTGCGTAACCAGCGATGCACTCCGCTTTCATATAGAGATATACTCAGACGTAGAATTACAAGACTTCTCTAACTAGATGGATACAAATATTGTTAGAACGACGTAAAGTATGGAACTGGTGTTTGGTGCTGTGTACCTAATAAGAATGGCACCATAAGCTGCGGGTTAACAGTTTTGACAGAACCTTTCGTCGGAACTGTGAATCCGCGCGTGCTTCATGGACAACGAAGCTTCGGTTCAATGCTTATTCATAAAAACTAACTTTAAAGTGTTTTGCCAGTGACCGATATGTTTTGTTGGTTCTCACTTTTAACGTCACAAGACGTGAATGTGTTTAGCGTACACCTGAAGAACGGGAAGCTTCATCCAATGCACACGTACTGTTTCTTAGTTAAAACTAGAATAATCGACCCTCGAGCTGAAAACCCGGCCACCTGACACGGGGGATTCGCGTCATGGGCTTCTGAAACTGGGGCTTTTGAAACGGTGATTTTGACATCACCCATAGGAAACATTCTCTGAATCCACGCGATCGCGCCCCTGCCCCCAAAACGATGCAGAGATCTCTGAAGACAGAATTTAGAAGTGTCAATTACCAACGTCCCAAACAAAGGCGTAAATTAGCGCGTTGTACAAAACGAAACGTGAACTATCCATGAAACTCGGGAAGAAAGCAAAATATAATCAGGCCGTGAACAATACACTGAATAATCGATTGTTTTAGTGCTCACTTGGCTACTTTTCGCAATGTTGCCTGTCTGAAACTAAAATTCCCACCCGCATACAGATTTAAAAAAAAAAGGAACAAGTGCTTGTCTTAACTTCGCCGAGGAGGTCGAGCCAATTACTGCACTAGGAAAAGAACGAGAAAAAAAATCTGAGATTGTTACTGTAATTATTATGTCACAAGTTAAATATGCAAATTGCGCTGGAACACGAAGGGTATGAAATGTTGCATCTAAGTATGCCTGCTCACATGGCCCTGTGGAGAGCCAAAACGCTATCCGCCCATTCGCTGGTTCCTTCAGATCGCAGAAATCAGCTGTCACTAAACATAGCAGAAAACACTTTTTTTTGGATTAGAAATTTAGATTAGAACATTATATTATACTATAAACAATATTGCAAGGGGAGCGAAGGTGGAGGAAAAACGTAAAGAGGCAGGCTGCTGGTAAACCTAAGAACGGCGTGTCGACGTTTGACTAGGGGTACCTAGCTTCTTCGAACCAAAAGCAAATTGTAGTGTGTATGTTTATACAGCCGGAAGTTAGTCTGCCTCAGGGGGCGTCTGGTGTCTCAGCTGTAGATGAGCAATTTAGCCTAGTATACAAATCTCAGGTTCGACGTGGAGATAATTTATATTTTATCTGGGCACGTAACAGTATCACGAGCTCAAATCGAGCCTCGACACGAGTGTCTCAAACCACTGACGCGTTTTGAGACCGCTAATCTGAACCTCACGGTAGAACAGATTAAACACGGACACATTTGTTTAGGCTGGACACGAAGGCGAGTGCGCGTACCATTCTCGGTGTTTGAAAAATTGTCTTTTTCCAACAGGGACGTGAAGTGAAAGAGAACACCTATTTAATGACAGCTAGCGGAAGGCGATAGAGCGATCTGGCAGAACCGAAAACTCGGCACGCAGCAAGCAGCCTAAGGGCGCTTCCGAGGCTGAGAGATTTAATGGGGTTCATTAGAGACCAGCGCTGTAGGCGCGATGACGACGACTAATTGCGGCTACTTAGAGGCTACAATTGCAACTGCACACGAAACGAGTTGAGGAAACAACAACAAAAACGGAATTGACGCCGTAACAAAACAGAAATAATGAAGATTGACGGATACAAACGACAAAAAAAATGTAAACGTCTTAAGCTTCTAGACCTATAGAGACAGAAAAACTGCCAGCGTTTGAACGTTTTTACTTTAGAGGCCTCAACAAAACAAAATACTTGCGTTTGCTAAATGTAAGGAACAAAATTAGGTTTCCTCAACGCTATGTGTATTGCAAAAAGATACTTGAAATGGACATAGGGTTTCATCTAAGCAGGCACTATACGTTTGGTGACATTCAAGAACAACGAGTATTCTCCGCAATTAATCAACCCCAAAAGATTGAGGGGTGGCTCGTTAGCAGCCTATCGGCATCACCTCCAGGTACTATATTTTTCTTTCTTTCTGTAACGCGGCAATCTGATATATAAATATATATATATATATATATCGCTCTTTATGTTGATGAAACGAATGATATTTCATTATAACTTCCCTCGTAGATGACGAGTATGAAAGTGAAAAAGGTACACCGAGAAAGCGTCGCCCAGCATCCCACAGCATCCAAGCAGAGGAAGTACAGCGTCTGCAAAAATTTGGAAGTAAGGGCACAGTGTGTATACTCCGTGTCACTAGTTGCGTGCAGTACAGGTGAAGGAAACGCCAGGCAAGGGGAGAAAGGGCAAGCACAAGAAAGGCTGGGGAGAAGGAGAGAAACCTCCTCTCCTCTCTAGCGTCCCTAGTGCTCTTTCTTTCTCCCCTCGCCCTCCGCCCTCCCCTTCACTCCCGCCTTCCTAGTACTCGCCCTTTGTCTCTTCGTCTGGCGTTGCTTTCGTTAGCGCTGAACACATAGTGACACGGAGTATAGAGCGCGTCTTCGACCGTTCAGTTCCGCGTCCTCTACCGCTCGGCACTCCAGCATCGAAGGAGTGTCCCGAAGTGCGCAACAAATTATGTCAGCGGAGCCGGCGTGTCATGCTGCAGGATGTCGCGATCCAAGCAGTTGCTTGTGCAAGTTTCGACAAAAGGAGAAGCGAACGCAAGTTTCGTTGCCGTCGCAGCGTCTAACTCGTGGCCGCTGAAGTTTCAGTGGAACGTCAAGCTGGGGAGTGACCTGCACGCAGCAGAAGAGACGTCGGCACTATCCACATTCACTGCTGTGCCCACCAGGACCGCGTAAGCATCCTAGAAATCCATAAATTACTACGATGCGCGGCCGATTTCACCCTTAAAAAAGCAATCAGAGATCGCACCAGTGTTGTACGAAACAGCGTTCCAAGGAACATCGTTCCTGGAACGCGTTCCTTTAGGAGAAACGAAGAACGCCGCCGTTCCACTTTGCATCGGTGGAACGGGAACTCGTTACATTTTTACTGGAACGGAAAAAGGAACGGCGTTCCTTTTCTTCGTACCGTGGGGTAATTTGCATTTTATTTTTAAGAGGAAAATTCTAAAAGTATAGAAACAATATCTTTACGAAGAGCAGGATCTCGTTAACGTTTTGGCTACTTATCTTAGGGTTTATTTTGTGTGGTCCTCACTTAGTAACAGTCAGGTGAAGGAAAGCTAGTGGACATAGATTCTTTTTTCAGTGCCCGAAACTGCGGTATAAAAAGCAAAACGTTTCGTCGAAGGAAAAAAAAAACACAGATGGTAGGACGTTTCAAACTCGGCTACTTTCTTTGCTTCCACGAATCCTAAACACCAAAAAATCTAAGGCCGACTACAGCTATAATGAACTTACACAAAAAGACCTACAGTTACAGCAAAATAACATTTTACCTGACATCGAACGCACCCTTGTATCCCGAATATTGGTCACTTAAAATATACACAGAAATGTATATTTCTGCTGCTCTTGTCCCCCACCTTCAAACTAAACAACGAATCCAACCTTCACGAAGAAGGACTTGTAGTTTTCAAGACTGACTTTCCAAAAGCCCTACCCTCCTCTTCACTTGCTCGTCTTGTGGACAGCAACATCGAAAAGCAACTGTTGTTAAGTTCGAACAAGGGACTTTGTTAGATTAAAATGTGTGAGGTTGTTGTAAAACGCTCGTGCGATGTGGGATAACAGTACATTTGTCTCGTCTGAATCGCCCACCACAAGGTATGGTTGAAACCTATAAATTTAATGGTGAATATTTCAACAAATGAAACCCTGCTTTCACTTGTCTTCTTCTCCTGGTGCCCTTCCGTACCTGCATTCAAATTAATATGTTGCCATTTGATGGTATACATAAAAAAGAAAACTTCGCTTGATCTAGTTAAATACGGTAATCAGCAAAATGCAAATCTAACGTATATGTAACGATAAGTTCCATTTTTCTAACTGCAACGGGAACGAGTTTTTTTTTTCGCATATAGAACTTGTAATGGGAAAGCGTTCCAAAAATCAGAAGGAACGACGAACGAGTTTTCGTTCCATGTTTTGAGGAAAGTGTACAACACTGGATCGAACACACCGAGGTCATCTCCGGCGATGGGAGCGGTATTGTTCCGGCAGCCGGGACGACATGTGACCAATGAAAGCGCGACATTCTCTTTGAGATTGCAAACGCTGTTATTACAAAATGAGTATGCTTTTGTAGATGAAAAAAGCCAATAAGAATAGTAAAAAAAAGTGAAAGCCGTTTACAACTCCCTGTAACGCCGAATTAGAACGCAGCTCTTGGGAGGAGGAGGAAGGGTACGGGGGGGGGCAAGTGACCTCGGGGGGGGAGGGGAGGTCACGTGACGTCACTGATGACGTCATCAATGATGATGACGATGACGATGCGGATGCCAATGACGTCATCAGTGACGTCACTGATGACGTCATCAGTGATGATGACGATGACGATGCGGATGCCGATGACGTCATCAGTGACGTCACTGATGACGTCATCGGCATCCATCGTCATCGTCATCATCATCACGTGACCTCGGGGGGTCACGCGACCAGGGGGTCATATGACCTGGGGTGAGGCACGTCACTGATGACGTCATCGGCATCCATCATCGCGCATCATCGATCACGTGACCTCGGGTCACGTGACCTGGGGAGGGAGGAGGGTCACGTGACCTGGGGTGGTCCACGTGACCTCGGGCGGTTACGCCGACGGCGACGGCGACGCCGTCAAGCCGGAAATGGGCGCCTAAGAGCTGCGCTCTAAAAAGTTATTTATTCTCGGAGAGGGAACATAATACTGCAATAATCGTCTCAAAAACAGCAACTATGTTGTGGTTTTTCCGCGGGAGTGATATGTGTCTGGTCGTCAGCTCTCTAGCGCACGCTCGCTGGGTCGAATTGTAGTCCGGTAACTATGGGCAAGGAGCCGCGCGCAATCGAGATATCACTCCATGGTTGCACAGGTCGGACGCGCGAGGATCCTTCGCTCGCTATTGGCTGACAGTGGTCCTGGTTTCGGAACATGCTCCTCCCATCGCCGGAGATGACCTCGGAGTGTTGCGATCTTTGATTGCTTTTCTAATAGGGAAATTGGCCGTGTATCGTAGATATTTAGGGATTTCTGGGATGCTTAGAGCCAGCAAAGCGATTTATCGTCATATTTAGGCGACCTCAGGAACCTCCTGAGGCACCTTTAATGCATACCCGGAGGCGACGTTTTCCAGGGTGTTAGGCGGTTAACGACTACACTAAAAGGAAATATGTCAATTTGAATCTTAAATTATTTAGGTGCATTCAAAGACTAATGTTCAAGTATATATTTAAAAAAAAATGTTCATGTTTTCTTTCAGAGGATTGCAAGAGGTGGAAATAAAACATCCACATAATATTTTAACTCTGTTCACCGACGTTCTGGCAGCGGCAAAGAACTGACGTCGAACTTCGAAGTCTCGTTTCTTGAAAAGGCACGTCCGTCGGTGCGGTCCTTCACGTCCACCCGTTTTCGTCTACACAAGAATCAAAAGTGGCGGCTGCCCCGCGGCCCTAGCATCTGTTCGTCCGTGGGCAACTAATCCCGAGCCCCGAGCAGGGGCCCGACCACACGCGGAAGGCGCTGCGGCTGAACAGCCACTATGCAGAGGCCCCGCGAGACCTCGGCGGCGGTGTCGCAACCTCATCTTGATTCTCGCGCGGTAGCGCGGCCAGAGACCCCCGGATGGTCCCATAACTCTCATCGATACCGTGCGAATCCCCCTGCCAAAAACGAAAAGGGCAAGGAACACGGAACTAACGCGGGTCCGCCTATGTCGCCCCTGCGCGATCCATATACCCTGCCAGAGGTCCGCCCGCAGTGCGTGCGTGCGCGCGACGGCGGGGCCGTTCCGCGTGTGCGCGTACATGCGCCCGGCATTCGGACACTAAATCAGCGTGGGCCGCCGCAGTTAAGCAAGGCCGCCGCGATAAAGAGCTGTCGCAGAACAGGAAAGACGTCGGGTTTCTGCGGGTGTCGAAATTTGGGGGACCGCTTTTGCGCTCGCTCCATTGGGAGGCCGCTAACGAAGCATGGCCCCTCGCCGCCGCTAAGCCGGCCTCCTTATTAGAAGAAAGAGGCGCTCTCAAAGGCGGAGGCTTCCTGTTCAGATGGACCGATAGAACAGATGTACGTAGCGGACTGCCCGCTCGGGGCTGCCCAGCTCGTGTCTCGGCCGTGCAATCGGCGCCCCATCGAGGCCCGGCGTTGCTACCGACACTCCGTGAGCGCCGCTGCGTGAGGGACTCCGTATTACGCGGAAACTCGGAGCGAAACGCGAGAGCCTGCTATAAGCGCTACGGCACCCGCAGCCGCTGTCACAGTCAACAGAGAGCGCCAAGGACAAGCAGCGGGGTGTGCTGTACGCGAGTGCCCTCGCATATAGGTAGTCGAGGCGCATACCGGAAAGGTTATGGGTCGGGTTCGCACAGCCGGGTACGACGAAATCCAATTCCTCAAAATTATTCCGCAAATGCGAAAAAAAAAAAAAAAAATCTAGGGGGACAAAATGGACGAAGCTTTATTGATGATACTCATGTCAGCGTTGCGTTTCTACAACGAAAAGCAGGGAAATAAGCCGGAAGAACGCATAAGAGCCATGCTCTGCCAAGTCTTTCTCGCGACTGCAGAGCGCCTATTCATCGCAAAAACACTTGGCTAGCGAGAAGCCAGAACCCACGACCAAAAGAATCTGATGCTCTGATACTGTTAATCTTGCGAGCCTTCAAATTCTTAAAGCGTGAAATGCTTTATAGCGGAACCCCGCAATTCCAAAATTTTGACAGCCCGTCAATTCCGTCCGTCCGTGCATTTCACGCTAAATTTAGCGGAGAAATTGAATTGGTGTTTAGGTCACCTGACCTGACGTCACATCTATTCGCCAATTAGGCTTTCCCGCCAAAGTCGGCGGGGAAATTGATGTCACGACCTGACGTAACGCATACACCAATTCACTTTCTCCGCTAAATATAGCGCGACGTAACGTAAATTATTTCGCTATATTTAGCGGGGAGAGTATATTGATGGAACCCTATTCGTTAATTTGGTTCCCCGCTACATATAGCGAAAAACAAAGACGTCACGCGACCTGACGTGACGTTACTTATCACCACAGTCTCCCCGTTGAATATGGCAAGTCGTGTCTCCGTGACCTAAACCCCTATCCGTTTCCCTGCTAAGTTTTGCGGAAACTCAATTGTCACGGGACCTGACGACACGTGACACACACATCAATACAATTTTTCCCCTAAATCCAGCAGGAAGATTGACGTCACGAGACCCATACACCAATTTAGCGCGCCATATTTAGCGGGGAAATGGACGCCACGTGACCTACGCACCCAGTTTCCCAGCGTCAATGTAGCCGGGACATTGATCAAAATTACAGGTTCTTCCTCACTCCCCGAAACGACGGTTTAAAGAGGTACGGAAACGTGACGCGAGCGCGAGCTCTACCCATCGTTTCAAAGTCGACCAGCGAGAAGCGCAATCCGTATCCCGCTAGTGACGTCAATATGGAGCTTCTCGTAGATCGTTTCCACCGTCCCGCAATTCGCTCTCCGCAACCCGCTATGATACCCGAAACTATACAGTCAAGGCCATCGACGCGCATGCAGGCGCAGTAGCGGCTTCTTCGTTGCGGAGGGCTTAGCGGAGGGTATGGTGCCTGGAACGCGTCCCCGAGTAATGTGTTTACCGCGTCCAAAAAAGTGGTCCCTCGATTTCCGCCTGATGACGTCATAAAAGTGTCATGCTGTCGCCGGTGGCGATCCTGGCGGTGTCCCAGCAGCTGTGGTACACATGGCAGACGCCTGTTCTGCTGCGAGGTCGCTCTCCACTGCTGACAGTCCACGGAAGCTTCAGCAGCAGGAAGTTGGGACGCCTGGGACGCCGTGACGACAGCGACACTCGTATTCGCTCGTGCTTTCGCCAGAACCTGCAACGCCGCTAGGATCAGCGACAGGCGCAGCATATCTCCAGCTCTGCTGACGTCATTGTTGCCACTTGGGGACCACTTTTGATGTATGGGCGGGATACGGACGCTAAACACGCAATCGGAGACGCGCTCCAGGCACCATAGCGGAGGGGAACACGCGGTCTACAAAAACTCCCAATAGTTCATGCACGGTCAAAGGTACTGTGGTTGCGAACCTCGCCGGTTGGTGGCGCCAACGCGTGACAATCTTCCCTAGTACTTAATGATATCCGAGGACTGTACGCCCGATGGCCTATAGGGAGTTTTCCCTGACGTCATTACGTCCACCATTTTGTTGTTATAAGCTGTCTGGCGCGTGCCGGAGGCAAACATTCCAAAGATCCATCTGACACCATCTAATACTCGTATGTTGTGCACAAAAGCCTATCAGTTTTATAGCGCTGAAATCTAAAAACAAAGTGGTTGATTGACGTCACGTGAAAACACCCAGTACTATACGTAGCTTGCCCGCAACACGGTTCACCGTGTTAGTTTCACACCGCAGAAGTAGTAGCTCGAGGGAACCGGTAGGCAGAAGTAACCGTCAGTATCAAGCAATCAGTGTTGTACGGAACGGTGTTCCTGGAACGCGTTTCTTTCAGAAAAAACGAAGGAACGCCGCCGTTCCCTTTTAAACCGTGAAACTGGAACAGGAACTCGTTACATTTTTACTGGAACGGAAAAAGGAACGGCGTTCCTTTTTTTCGTCCAGTGGAGTACTTTGTATTTTATTTCTAAAGTAGAAATCCTAAAAGTATAAAAATACTTTACAAAAAGCAGGATCTCGTTGACTTTTTGGTTACTTATCTTAGGGTTTATTTTGTGTTGTCCTCGCTTGGTAACAGTCGGGTGCAGGAGGACTAGTGGACATCGATTCTTTTTTCAGTGCCCGAGACTGCGGTACAAAAAGCAAAACTTTTGGTCGAAGGAAAAGACACAGAGAGAGGGACGTTTTGAACTCTGCTACTTTCTTTGCTTCCACGAATCCTTATACACCCAGAAATCTAAGGCCGACTACAGCCATCACTGAACTTCCACAAAGATACCTACAGTTATAACAAACGAGCATGTTTCCATGACATCGAACGCACCCTTGTATCCCGAATATTGGTCACATAAAATATACACAAAAATTAATCTTTATTTCTTCTCCCCTTGTTCCCCACCATCAAACTGAACAACGAATCCAACCTTCACGAAGGATGGACTCGTAGTTTTCAAGACTGACCTTCCAAATGCACTACCCTCCTCTTCACTTGCTCGTCTTGTGGATAGCAACATCAAGAAGCAACTGTTCTTAAGTTCGCACAAGGACTTCGTTAGATTGAAACGGGTGAGGTTGTTGTAAAACGCTCGTGCAATGTGGGGTAACAGTACATTTGGCTCATCTGGATCGCCCAGTACAAAATATGGTTAAAAGGTGAGATTTCTAAAGGTGAACATATCAACAAATAAAACCCAGCTTCCGTATGTCTTCTTCTCCTGGTGCCCTTCCATCACTGCATTCGAATTCGTATGTTGCCATTTAATAGAATAGACTAAAAAAAAACTTTGCTTGATCTATTTAATATGGTAATCAGCAAAATACAAATGCAACGTATATGTAACGATACGTTTCATTTTTTAGCGATAACGAGGAACGAGCTCCTTTTTCACACAGAGCTTGTAACGGGAACGCGTTCCAAAAGGCAGAAGGAACGAGGAACGAGCTTTCTTTTTTTGAGGAACGTGTACAACACTGCCAGAAATGGGCGCGTTAAGTTCGCGCTCCTTTACTCCTACTCCGACGCTCGCGAGTTTCATGCTCCGAGAGCAGCAACTAAACGGGGCATGGTGCACAAAGCGCGACACACCGAAACTGTCGACGAGCCGGACGAGCTCCTTCCGACCGCACGGTTATGACGAAGCTGAACTTGGCATCTCGTGGATACGTGGCAGAAGCCGAAATAATTTCGGAGATAAATTAATTAAGGTCTGTGTGGAGCCGCAGGGTGTAAAGTAAAAGAGACGGCGACGTATGAAGTTTCTACGAACTCTTTCATATTCCTGAAAGGTTTGAAGACTCGCTTCGAGCATATTTGTGGAAAGTTACCTTGGCCGATTTATTAATTGGCCATGCATGCTGTTCATATTTAAATTAAAGACAACATTCTTGAACATGCTTGTCGAGGCAGGAAACCCTCAAACGTGCAGGATATTTCGTGGTTCCGTCTTGCAGCGCGAGACGGAAGCCGTCCATGTGCTACGCCGATATTGGCACACTGTCGTTCAATAGAGAGCGCGTCAATTCGTTTCACGCGAGAGGCATGTACATGATGTTTCGGCTTTCCAGCCGAAGTATCTTGATTCGCTGCAGCTGGGCTATAAGCGTTTTAAAGAAGGCAGCGGTCCGACTGTCTTCTCGACAACTTTTCTGTCGCCGAGCTATCGGCACGCTTGTTCGATAGATCAATTCGTTTTCAGGCAAGATGGAAGGCTAATTGCTGTCTTGGCTTTCAAATCAAATCGTTTTTACCTGCTGGATTAAGCACTAATCAACTGAAAAGGAGCAGCGGTCCGACTACGCCTTTCGTCTCGACGGTCTCAACGACCGCGCAGCCATCTTGTTAGTTTGCGTGACGTCATAGAGCGCGAAGAAGTCGCACTCGCTCTCCAAGAAATAGTCGGTGCACGAAGAGGCGCTCGAGCGTCAGTCTCCGGCAGCACTCCTGTCCGTTTAGTGAGAGGAGCGCCAAACTCTCGCGCTCCGGAGCACGGGCTTAACGCGCCCAATGGCGATACCTGTAGGCTGTCATAGCCTCCTCTATACTGACAAAGCCTGGAAGATCGCCACGAGAAGCAGAGCGGCGGACAACGGATGAGAGGAAAGCCACGTGACGGGCGCCCCGCCGCGGCGAGTCCGAAGCACACTTCTCCTGAGCGATGGAATGTCCGCTCGTGCTCCTCGCGTTCCTCGCGCTGCCGCTCTTTCGTCGGGTTTGAACATAACCTCGAGTCCGGCGCGTCGATCTCGGATCAAGACCATGTTTCGGGTCCTCGCCGCCGCAAAAGCTGTGCGCTGACGACCAGGTTCCCCGAGAAATCGCACTGTGCTACGCAGATCCTCGCGCTGCAAATCTGCGACCGGGCACTCTATGGCTCCGACTGTCGAACTGCTAGGCTTTGTGAGTATAGAGGAGGCTATGGATGTATATAGGTATCCGCTAGGTGCCATACTTGAGCGTGCTATGCACTCTAAAAAAGCCCGTGCCTCTAATTTCCCGCACAACACTCGGAGAGCCAATCACCGCAACTTACGGACGCAGCTCAGCGAATAAATGATGCCAAAACATATGTTTCGACCAAAAAACGCAGTCTGAGTTGTGTCATTAAGCAATGCAAGCGCTTGGGACTGGCGTCTGCTCGTCGTCTCCTTCGTGTGGATGCGCTTGGGAGACGGACGAACCGCGGACATGTCGTCACCGGATCCATCAGTCCGCGGATCAGTGCTTCATGTGAATCGACCATACGGGGAGTGCCAGAGAACGAAAGTAGGTCCGCGGACGTTTTCGGGCGGAGTTTCGGCGGCGACCTCCGGGCTTCCCTACAGCTTCTACGCTGGGTGAGGGGCCTCAACGAGGAGGGTAACCTCCAAAACAAGCCACCGACAAGAGTAGTGTCATCACCAAAGTTGGAGCTGAAAATTGCGCTACTCGGTGCCTTCACTGCCAAACACCATCCGTACGCGGAGAACACTGCCGACATCTATCGGCATGTTGCGCCAATCAGACGCCTTTGGTTAGCACACGGCCGCCGCAGGGGACTTCAAGTTTTTCATTTCTAACTTTTTACTCAGGTAAGTTTGCTCACTGAATTCCTACGCCCTTAATTCACAATCTTCAGCAACCTCTGTGCGAAATCTTAGCTGGATACGTTCAGAAACAGATTTTTATGCGGTGCCTTCAAACAGCCATCGATCCCCCTGTTCATACAAATGGATGTATAGAGTAAAGAAAGAAAAAAGAACGGTAGTACAAATCAGTATGGCTAGTACTCCGTAAGTATCCTGGAGCCAAGTCTCTGGATGCGAAGTGAGCGAAAATCTAATTCGGGACTTCAGCGAAACCACCACACGCGAGCACAAGCACACGAACGCAGCTCATGGGCACAGCAAGGGCGAATTTAATGGGTCAGTCTTGGAAGGGGAGGAGGGGAAGGGCTTTGCAGAGATTTTGTCGCAAAAGACAATACATTTCTTCCTAAATCAAAACTAATCTGTGTGAGGGGTTCGACGGTCGCCCCCTCTGTCTTCTGCCATGCCCCCCCCCCCCTTGTTTTCCCCTATCCGCACATGGGGCACAGTAGTCTTTACATGTGCTTGCGCAGTCCCCAGAACTTGGCATGTGCTCTCTTTAAAGCCGTTTCGAATGAAATTTTCGTTTAATTCCTTTTGAACTAACCGGCTCAAAACGTGCAACTTATGTTTGCAAGTTTTTCGTATGCCCTATAGTTTCTGAATGGTGTGCTCTCCAAAACGTGAGAAATAAAAATAAATCAATTGTTGTCAAATCAGCTGAACTTTCGCAGCATCAATTATAAACAAAACAAAATAGTTCTTCGAGCGAAACTGGGCGGTGCAGGAAATATTAATGAAAAAACGTTCGGCATCCCCTCTTCTTCTTTCTTCTTCTTCTTTGAGAACGCCGCTGGACAAATCAGTTGCAAAGAGAAGAAAGGAAGCTGCAGTACACCGTTATCTGTTATCTCGACACGTTCCCGATACCAGCGCTCTGGGCCAGCGGGCAAGAGGGTACCGTAAACAGAAGCGTGAGTGGGCTGCCTTCGCATATCAGCGCGACAAGGGATGCAAACAAGCCGATAACCGGCACGACCGACAGACGGACACGCCTTGCCGTATCAAGGGTGCTCCGAGATTCTCTATTTCACTGCCGTGTTTGTCCCGAATCGAGAGGGGCCTATTAAGTGAGCCCGTTTCCGGCATCGTTTATTCGAAGGGCGCCGACAGAACTGCTGGCACGATAGCCGAGCCTCGCGGCTTGGGTGCATTGTAGTGAACGCAGTCCTGAGTCGCAACGTAAACTACGGCACGAGCAGTGAGTATAAAAGGTCACGATAATGGTTTGACAGATCGAGAGACAACCAAAAAAATATTGTATTACCCGTCGCTTCTGCCCCTGAACTCCGTTCGTAAGTGTAATCGCAACAAGGAAACGAGCTTTCGTCCGCTACGTGGCTGATTTAATGTTTACGAGAAGAACACAGCCAGGCGAGGAAGAAAAGCGAAGATGAAGGAGGTCGATTCCCCTAGACCTAATCGTACATCAACAAGAACATATGGGTGGTCGTAATGCTTAATGACCCAGAAATGTGCCACGGTGACGAAATGACGGTTGAGTTTACCAGAAACCAGCAAGCCGGGTCAGGCACCCTCAGTAACTCCGCGATTCAAGATGAAATCTGACGCACGCGTGGTGGCAAGTGGGTTGGAAATACCGTCCTCGAGTGCCACAGGGAAGAGTGCAGAGATGTGTTCTTATTTACGCATTGCTTCCTAAGCACCACTTGGGGATTCCCACGCGCTGACGCAGGCAGCTGGCGAAAGCAATGCGTCTACTGACGCCAAACATGGATGAAGCTTAAAGGGCTATTCCCTTCCACCGCCCGAGCAAGCCCGCGGGATCAGCGCCCTCCGCTCCTTCAAAGTGCTCCAGCTTCCAAGTTACTGTAAAAGTTTCGCTCTCTGCCGCAACACAAGTGTGACGGTTGAATCTCGTGGACAGCAAGGAAGAGAGATATACACGGTGTGGCTCGGCCACGGTGAGTGGACGTCACAGGGGCTACCAGAAACAGAGGCTGGTCGTTCGCCGCCATCAGGTCGCTGAATGAGTGGCGGACGGCCAGCCAGTGGAGCTGGTAGGAGACTCGGAGATAACCCCCCCCCCAGCGACGTATGACAGGGACCCGATCTCGTGAGGAGGTAAAGGCCGCCCAAGATGCGCCAACGTCGCCCATTTGCATTTCGCGTGCTTCGAAGTGACACCGTCCTATAGGCCGTCGTACCGCGCACGTCTGCCACTTCAAAGGGACTGCGGGTCGACCCGAGACCATGTCGAAACGAGTCGACACGTCTACAGTCTTGTTGTTTGTTTCCGCTCGTATACCGCTGTAAATAAAAAGCGGCGACACCTGCAAGACCACCGGCCGCTTAAATTTATTGGTCTATTTCTGTCTTGACGTTTTCTTTTCTAAAATATTTGACAGCCATAGTAAAGCCAGAACGCTTGGAAATTATTTTAACAAAACACAAAGTAATTTCAACCGAGCAATACGGGTTAAAAAAAAATCAACGGAACAAGCGTTTCTGAAATTGTACACACTGAATATACGCTAAATATACTTAACCTCTTCTCTTTTTTTTCTTTTTTTATGATTGAAGGAAATGTTACATTGTTCAGAATGATATCCGAGTACTAAGACTATACCCTAATGTCATCTGCAGTGCCACGCGCACAGCAAGAGAGACAGTTTTCTTTGGTCACTAAGAATGAACCATCCTTCTGACTAAAAAAAAAAGGAAAACACTGATTGATTACTTTACCAGTAAAAAACATTTTGCCCATCGTCAGCGATAGGTCAAAGTGGGCAAAATGCCATGCAATAGGGAGGCAAGGCGCCCCGCGGTGTTCTGTTCAAGGCGTATTACTTTCTCTCGTCTACATTAATGAAATCGCGAGCATTGCTGGTTCCCCGGAGTTATATCAATGTACGCGGACGACTCTAATATCTCCATTAATGTAGCAACACTGGAATGTCTGCAGGAAAAGGAAAACGCCTATCTTGAAAGGCTTTCAAAATGGCTGCGGTTGGCAGCATAAAACTATATTACAAAACAAAGTATGTGCTTACTAAACAAGCTACAAAACGTTAAAAAGAAAACGCTCAATGCCATATTGGAAAGCGAATTAATAAAACAAGTAAATATACAAATATATTGAGCGTGTGGTTTAATGAATAGGTGCCATGGAATACAAACGTCCATTGATTGATGATTTAAGTAAGAACTACCTCGACAGGTCGGTTGTATTTACACAAAGTAGCAAGCGGAACCTAGGTGGCTCGTCAAAATATTGTACTACTTTTATTACTCTCTATTTTCATCAAAAATATATAACGGAATTTTTATCTGGGGTACAATACCAATTTCATTTTTTTTTCATTTCATTTTATTTATTTAGATACCTTCATAACACTATAAGGTGACGGGTCGGTCGAAGCCAGTAGAGGCTTGAAGGACAGAACCCAGCAAATGGAATGTCACAGATAGCACAGAAGAAGTCCATAGAGCACACATTTAAAACATGTATCACACTATACGGGAAACAAAAAATAATCACCTCACACTATCCCAGCAAACATATTAGATACAAAATATCACACAACAGTACATTATTGAAATTGTACAATGAATTAGAGCGTAAAACTGTTCAATACATTTTTCAATTTTCTCCCTATTTGTAGCTTCAAAAAAGTGGTTGGGGAGTCTGTTAAAAATGCATGGCACATAATAATAGCGCTCTCGCTTACCATATCTTGTGAAACACCGGGCGATTATGAAGCGATCAGAGGTACGTAAATCTCTGCAGGGCACAAAGGGATGTTTAAATTCGCTACTCCAGAAATGAGAAAGCACAACACATTGCAAAAAAGTGAATGGAAGTTAGGCAGTTGTAGAGCCTCAAAGATGTCAGCTTCTGGTGCAAGATCATAATGATAACCAACACTTCTTAACAAATTCCTGAGGATGCGGTCAATTTTAGTTTGCCATATTTCTGCACAGTTACCAAATAATGTGATGCCATACCTTAGTATACTATAAGCAAGAGCATTAGCTAATATTAATAATAATAATAATAATATTAATAACGTAATGCAAACAAACTAATTATTTAAAAAGAAACGTTCTACAAGCTCTGCGCACTAGAACTAGTCTTTATCAAAAACAAACTCAAAAGTAAATATAACTTGCTATTTGAAATTATTTCAAATAACTTATAAATAAAAGTTATACAGGCTGTTTCACCATA
This sequence comes from Ixodes ricinus, assembly GCA_037355805.1. NCBI lineage: Eukaryota > Metazoa > Arthropoda > Arachnida > Ixodida > Ixodidae > Ixodes > Ixodes ricinus. The sequence continues at coordinate 23,504 of JAZHYW010045422.1, read as the reverse complement.
CTCCGGCAAATTCAATTTTGCAAAAACTACGCACGCACAAGGAAAAACAAAGGTTGATGGTTTTTGGTTTTTGCCCAGGGACCTATTTAGGAAAATAATTATAGTTCGAAATATATATATATATATATATATATATATATATATATATATATATATTATTTTCTAGCCGCTATCATTAACTTCCCTGATTATTAAGTTTAAGGGCATGGTTCCGGTAAGAAACTTGCTGGGCGTTATCGCAACCCACTAAATCAACCAATTCCAGAAAGATGTAATGCACGCGCTTCATATTCCACGACGTTCCAAAGAAAACTCCACTTGGACGCGTTTCTAGGTTTCGTTTTCCTATCGAAGTGCATCATTGCGCCAACGGTAGGAAGGAGGCGTAGGAAAACATCGCGACGAGGTTTACCCCAGGAGACAACGACGCCACTGTTGCGCACTGCAACAAGCGGAGGTCTCCTTGCGCACTTGCCTCGTGTACAGTCTTTGTCAAACGTATACGGAACACTTGTGGAATATTGAATGCAGAAAAAGATAAAATATGAGAGAACTGCGCATATTTATGTGAACTGAAGGTATGCTACGGACATAGTGGGACACAAAGAGAAATAATCTTAGGGCTAGCGCCAGCTATGCACGCACACATAGAAAAAAAAAATAGAACAAGCCAAGAGTAGGCTCAGCATGTGTTCCAGATAAGTTTGCTGAGCACTGTACAACCCACCCACGCGTTACCCGTACGTAAGCCCTCCTGATCGGGGAGGGGCGCACTCCGATGCAGCATTTCGTACTTCCGCGCCGCAAACCTGTTCGATTCAATTATACGGGCGCTCCTTCCGATTCTGCATACCCACGAAGCGGCCTTCCGTCAGAGCGGACCCATAAGACCGATGTGCAGCGACGAAGGCGGTTCTCCCTCTGTATACACACAAGCTCTACGATAGACATACGAATCAACAGCGATTGGTGAATTCCTTCCTCTTGTAAACGTCTTCTAACACTCCTCCATAGCAAAAACAACAAAAAAAAAAACATCTATGAAGATGATGCTTTTTGGACATCCGTTTCCAACAACATTCGGCTTTTCGGTGATGAAATAGTACAAAGAAGCGGCTTCCACAAGATCAAAATAAGATCGGGCTGTTGTCAAGTTTCCAAACCGCTTGTTCCGATCACGATGCACCCTGTGATCAGTCTCTGACGTAACTAATGAAATAGGTCATAAAAGCGAGAGGCGACGAGGTGCGACATACATTACCAATACCTGAGCTATTAACGAGTCATGACCGTAAAGAACTGGAGACAATGAACAAGTTTTATCTACAACAAAAATTACGCTCCTTGTTTGTTTTTTCTCCTCTTCCCTACTTTCTCAAACACACAGGGACAGACGAACACTCCATTTCCAGGAGGTCAATGTGGTTGAGCGCAGAAGCTCGTTAAGTGCTGAAACTATATTTGTTGCTTTTGTTTTGTTTTGTTTTTTGCTTTATAATTCCGTGGTTAATCTTGTTTACTGAAAGTTTCAGAAACTTTCCGAAGTTAAGAGAGCGCACCAGTTACTTGAACCCAAACAGCAATACCACTCTCTATCGCAATGTGCCGTTTTTGGAGACTCAGCGGCATCGCTCCTACACAGGTACTGACCACGTCTGAGATCCGAATTACATACTAGTGTGACCAATCGAAGTTTCAGAATCGAATCACGCATCTATAATCCTAGCATAACGCATAGAAGTTTGAACTTAAACACCTGACGACTTACGACAATCGTGGTACACATCACCGCTCCGTGTGACAAAGTGAAGTAGTAGAAGTATATCGCACACTAACGCGTGCGAAAAACAAACGCATACGTCGTACCTCGCACGAAGACCACAGACACAACTGAGATAAACAGCACGCCTGGTAGCGAGCGACCCGCCGAAGGCATCAGCAGACGACGGGCCTTGAGTACGATACCAAACTCGCATCCCAACAACGACGCCATGTGGCCGCTCCACGCCGTTGTGTGGTCAAATCTCCCGCGCTCGCCATAAACACAAAACGTCTAGGGAACCGAGTTTGGGCCACAGCATCCTCGCCGCCGTCGCGCGAGCGAACAGGTCCGTGAACGCGGAAAGAGGGCCTTCCCCGCCTCCACCGCCTCCCCCGGGCCCTGCCAGAGGCCAGCGAAATAAGCGGGAGTGAATGCCGAACCCATTAATCCCCGGAGCCCTTTTACGACAGCATCTATCTCGATCATGCATCATCTGTTCCGCTGAGTCTCCCCGCCGACTGCCGGCACCTAGACATGTCGACTGCTCCCATACACAATGTTGCGACATCCTTTTATCGTGTGCGGTGGAGCCGGCGCGTGATAAAACGATTTATTGTAATGAGCAGCGCGCGCAGTGACTCGCCACAAGCGGCACGGGTTCAAGACGGAACGGAGCATCCGGTTTGGGGTGCACGTGCATGCGGCCGCGCATGCATGCATGCATGCATGCGATGCATGCGAGGGCCGCGTGTGCGGTCCCTCGAAGGGGAACCAGGCAATTATCGAATGTGAGCATCGTTCATTGTGGAGGTGCCCCGGGTTTGACCTGGATTGTGCGTGTGCCAAGGAGGCACCCTCGACCTAGACCTTCTTTCGGGTCTGTTGCGTATAAGGCTCTAATCTCAGCGCAAGTGCGAGCGAAGCTGAAGCTAAAATTTTGAGCATGTTGTTTGCACACTTGCATTGCATGAGTGCGCATGCGCGCCATGCATGCTCAAAGGCCTCTTGCAGGTACCTTTTCTGCGCGGCCGTCGCCATGTTGAATGGTGAAACTTCCAGTGTGGGCGAAACTTTTGCTCTCATGCAGGAAGGATTTCACTACGTTCTATGAGGTAAATGCGGTGTTGTACGGAACCGCGTTCCAAGAAACGACATTCCTGGAGCGCGTTCTCTTTAGGAGGAACGAAGGAACGCTGCCGTTCCATCTTGCATCGGTGGAACTGGAGCGGGAACTCATTAGGTTTTCGATAAAACGGCAGAGGGAACAGGGTTCCTTTTTTTTCGTCTATATATTTGCAATTTTACGAGATTTTAATAAACATTTAGACTTTGTATTATCGAATAGTTCAACATCCGATTCAAGGAACAAGGAAGCGTCCGAGAAATAGTCGAAAACAAAGTGGGGAAAATGTGATTGTGGCGACACGACAAGTTGTTCAATGTAAATATTTTCATTTGGTTGCCCTCTTTTTTTTATCTACAAATTTTGTAGCACAATATTTCGTTAAAAAAGCAAGGGAAATGTTAACGCAACGACACGTTCCAACGTCCAGAAATTTCAAGGGAACTCGTTGCAGTTGGCAGCAGCGACGGCACAGGGCTACGACGCTGAAAACTGCTCATCTTTACAGGTGTGCCTTTATTTCTTTTGTTACTTACCTCAATTAGGTGTTACCGTCGCTGCTGCCACAGCTACTATTGTTTCAGTTTAGACTGCCTATTCTTTATTTTATTTTGTTGACCAGTGGTGTAACATGTCGAAAGAAATTTCTAAACTACTGAAAGACCTGAGGGAGGAGCTTCAGCAGGAGTGGAAGGCCTTTAGGGTGGCTTTGGAGAGAGACATTAGAGGTGACATTCGGCAATTGCGGACTGATATTAAAGAAGCCAAAGAGAGTATGGACTTCATGAACCATGAATTTGAAGACATGAAAAAAAGATTAAGGAAGTTCTAGACGAACATGTCGCACTTAAAAAAGAAAATGCTGAACTGTCACAACGGTGCGACGAAATGAAACGACAGTTGCAGAACTGCCAGGAACGACTGACCGAAACAGAACAATACTCAAGAAATGCAAACTTGGAAATTAAAGGGATCGTGAAACGTGACAATGAGGCGCTTCTAGATTTGATGGGAAAGCTAGGCGAGTTCATCGGTGAACCGATCGTTCAAGCGGACATTGCGGCGTGTCATCGGGTGCCGACCCGCGAGGCTGGAAAGTCGAACATCGTACTGCAGTTCATAAACCGCGCCAAGCGCGACGCCGTTCTTTATAAAGCTAAAAAGAAGCGTCTCTCAAACTCCGATATAGGCCTTGACACAGACGCACCTGTATTTGTAAATGAACATCTTTGCCCCACTTTGAAGCGTGTTCTTGGAAAAGCGATCGAAAAAAAACGCCAGTGCAACTGGAGGTATGTCTGGGCACGAAACGGCAAGATTTTTGCTCGTCAAACGGAAGGCTCTCCCCTTGTTCAAATTATCAACGAGGATGACGTCGAGAAGATTCGATAGGTTATCTTTGCTACTTAACATTTTTTTTCATGTTTTAATGGAATACATAGAGCTTGTTTTGCCCGATAACGTAAATCAGTGTCTACCATCTAGAGATGCCATTCATGTCTTTCACTTAAACGCTCGTTCTGTAAAAAATAAACATGATTCAATCATATCATTTTTGGATTGTTGCCGCGTATCGTTTGATATTTTAATGTTCACTGAAACCTGGTATCAGCAAGACGCTGACATGCTTATCCTGCCGGGTTACAAGCATTTCTTTCTGAACCGCAAAGATAGGCGCGGTGGTGGTGTCTCACTTCATGTGAAAAGTACAATTGCGTGTGAATTACTCGAGGGTTTTTCTTTAATTACAAGCGAGTATGAAGTGTTAAGCATAAAATGTGGAAGTAGCATTGTTACTGTTTTGTACCGTCCACCTTCGGCGGATTTCGGCAATTTTATTTTGTTTCTTGAAAACTTTCTGGAATACATATCAGTAAATAACTACCGCCTGATCCTCGGTGGCGACTTCAATGTAAATATATTAGATGATTCCCTTGAAACAAGAACGCTCAGTAATACGTTAAATGCTATAGGATTTCATAACGTTATTTCATCCGCGACCAGAATTACGTTATCCACGTCAAACGCCATTGACCTATTCATAACAAATGTTTCAACCAAAGTCATGGTTGCCGGTACCATTAGCTGCGACATCAGTGATCACGTTCCAATTTTTTTGTCGTTATTTAAACATGAATCTTCCAAAAATAATACGAAGTCCACGGTCACTTTTCGACAAATGTCAGATAAATGTTTATTGGCATTTAGGAACGCAATCTTAAACTATGATTGGATGCCTGTCTTTTCTGAGTTAGATGTAAATAATGCATACAATAAATTTCTAAACATCTTCAAAGAGCTCTATAACACACATTTTCCGTTCAGAACTATTACCGTAAAGAAGAAAATAAGAAAACCTTGGGTTACCCCAGTGCACATAAAAATGATGCAAAAGAAAGATCGCTTATACAAGGCATTTTTAAGATCAAGAGACCAAAGCAAGTTATCGCGTTTCAAAAAACTTAGAAATGAATTAACGTCTGAGCTCAGAAAAGCAAAATCGTCGTACTATAAGCAAATATTCAAAGATGTCCCAAAACAACGTCCAGATGTTGTTTGGAAAAATATTAATGAAGTCTTAAATCGCAATCAGGTTTTTTCTGGTGTAGTTGAATTAACTATAGATGGTCAAGCTTTGTCGGGTACGACCTTGGCGGAATATTTTAATAACTACTTTTCAAGTACACACGAGACTGCCTACAATGATGACGCCATTTCGTTTGCCAAACGTGTCGATGATAGTTTTTTCTAAATCCCACCGACGAACAAGAGGTATTTAACATGTTTTTGGGGCTTAAGAACAGCAAGAGTAGTGATATAAATGAGATACAGATAAAACCAGTTAAATTTGTAATGGACGTCATCGCGCCATGTCTCGTACACATATATAATTTATCTTTATCGTCCGGACATTTTCCCGCGAGTATGAAGTTGGCAAAAGTCGCAGTTATATATAAAGGTGGCAATAAGCATATCATAAGTAATTATAGGCCTATTTCTGTGCTACCCGTTTTTTCCAAGGTACTTGAAAAAATTATTTTTATGCGCCTTGACAACTTTTTTGCAAAACACTGTGTGTTTACAGACTCCCAGTTCGGTTTTCGTAAAGGTAGATCTACAGAAGCCGCATTGTTATTTCAAAAAGAAATTATTTTACAAAACATAGAAAGAAGGCTCATTACTTTAGGCATTTTTATTGATTTTAGCAAAGCGTTTGATGTCCTAAACCACAAAATCTTACTTCAGAAATTAAATCGTTACGGTGTCCGCGGCACGCCACTTGCTTTATTTGAATCCTACTTAAATAATCGTAAACAGTGTGTTGTTATCGATAGTCATTGTTCTTCTTTCCGAAATATTTGCACTGGTGTACCGCAAGGAAGTATATTGGGACCCCTTTTATTTAATGTCTATATTAATGATATTGTAAACATCGATGACGAAGCGCAGTTCATTATCTACGCGGATGACACCAGCTTGTTTCTCTCTGGGGAAGAAGCTGATGTATTAGTATGTAAAGCAAACTCTATTTTAAACAAGTTTTTTATGTGGTCTGAAACAAATGGGCTCAAGGTAAACACAACAAAAACCAAAGCAATTTTATTTAGGTCAACAAATAAACCTGTTTCTATAAATAATACAATCAATCTTGGTACTTCCTCAATTGAACTTGTAAACCAGCATAAAACCTTGGGTGTAATTTTTTCAGAGCACATGACTTGGGATAGCCATATTAATTATATACTTGTTAAACTTTCACGGGTAGTTGGTATTATGGCTCGCTGCCGTAATATTTTGCCACCCAACATTAAGCTAAATATTTATCATGCATTATTCCAGTCCCACTTAAACTATTGCCATCTTGTGTGGGCCACTACGACCAAAACAAACCTAAATAACATATTATTGCTCCAAAAGAAAATTTTACGTTATATTGGCGATGTTTCTTATTATGACCACACAGAACCATTATTTTCCAGATTTCACATACTGCATATAGAATCCATGTACGAGTACCGTTTGCTTTATACAGTTCGTTTTTCCTCCCCAGCTCTCGTAGAATTTTTGTATGCAATTTCACATCTTAGAAGGCATGAATGTGTTGTTAACACGCGTCACGCAGTTTCGTGGGTCCTCCCTCGGTCTCGCACAAATTATAATTTTCAGTCCTTACATTATAATATACCGCTTCTGTTAAACAAATGTATTAATAAAAACATAAATATAAACACAATAAGTAAAAGAGCCCTCCGTTTGTACTTTTCTAGCATTGTATAATTTAATGTGTTTTTCATTTGTTGCTGCTGCCAATGTAAAGGGATCCCATACCTAGTCAAGCTGTTTCTTAAAGGAGCGGTGCAACGATATTCAATTGGAATGTTTTTCACTTTACACGAGCTTACTGGCACTAGTGGGACTCAAGGATACTCACATGCAACGCCACTGGCCAAGAAACTCCTTTGTTGCGGTGTAATTTCAAGGACAAAAGCGATCATTTTCATTCAATCTCTCCTTTGCAAAATTTGATGACGTAACGTGGGGATCGCAAAACACCCCGATGACGATATTTGAATGCGGTTCATAGATTGGAACCCGAGCATTGCGTGGGCACTCGATTTGGGCTCGTGATAATTCCTAGCTCGAGAAGCATTCGGGTAGTGGCCCGTGTCCAATCGCTGCAACGACGACAATAGCCGAGCCATAACAATGTCGGGAACTCAGCGCGTGTCCTGTGCTTTGCCAACCCCAGCGCGTGGCTATGATCAACATTGGCGGCATATAATCGGCTTCAGATCACGTGGCCGCTTGTTCTGGCTGCGAGTTGAGGGAATGAACGCCGCTCGTTTTTCTTTAATTTGTTTCTGGGACTTCTATTGCGTGGGGTGAAAAACAAACGCGTGTTTCATAGGTCATTAACGTCAGGGATCCGTTTTAAGTGGTATTTGCGCAAAGTACAAAATTTGTTGCATGGCCCCTTTAACAGCTTTTTGTATGGGTTTTCCCGCCAGAGTTTCTGGAAAATAAACTTGATTTGATTTGATTTGATTTGAACATTGAGAGAGAACCAGGAACGAGCTTTTGTTCCCGTTTTGGAGGAGCGTGTAGAACACTGTGTACATGTCACTCGTTTTTGTTTTGCATCACTAATACTTCTTTATATTTTTTTCTCGTCGTTCGCCCCCTATGCCAAAACCACTTGGTTAAACGCAAAAGTAAAAAAAGAAAAAAAAGAAGTATAGTTTTGCACATGGTTGAAAAAACCCCGAGACTGCGGGTAAACGACACAACACTAAAAAGTCTAAAAAGTAAAAAGTTTAGAGACTTTTTAGTGTTGTGTCGTTTACCCGAAGTCTCGGGTTTTTTCAACCATGTGCAATGTACACCAGCTCGTTTGCGCCCTTACATTTTGTGTATAGTTTTGCATTTGCTTTAGAGCAGTGGTTCTCGACCATTGATGTTCCGCGGGACCCTTGTGGATCGGCGGGGATGATGGAGGACCCCGTTCATGGTGAGGGGGAAGGAAAGTTACAGGTTAATTATGATAATGATTTAATAAATGGATGTAACTGAGAGCTAGTTAAAGTACACTGCTCTCACTGACATAGATACGAGAAAAATTGCCCGGAAATGAGGACATTTCTTCTCAATCTGAAAAAAAAAAAGTCAAATTGTATTGCGGGGCTTGACTGATGAGGCAGGGCTTGCGGACCCCTAGAAAGCCTTTGCGGACCCCAAACGGTCCGCGGACCCCCATTTGAGAACCACTGCTTTAGAGCATGCTTTCAAAGGTCATCGCAAGCTCCAGATACCGATATCGTCTTGCGCAAACACTCCCCACAAAAACTCGCCAAAACAAATTGGAAAGCGCGCCTGATTACCGGGGGAAAAAAAGTGTCAGGTCGAATGCTGCATTGGTGCATCGCGAAGCACATTAAAAGATGCAGTTAGCGGAGTGAGTAACGCCGTAATGACAAAAGCCAATTTGCCGAAGGAAAACAGCAGCCGCAGCAGAATGAAGTTGTTTCCCGAACAAGAAGACAAAAATAGTCCCCATCCCCCTTTCCAAAACACGCTAGAGGAACACAAACTCGAGTAAGAATATTAATGGTTGCTTATCAGTTGCCGGTGGCATTTTCCCGGATTATATACATATTCCTTTGAAACACACAAGGAAGCAATGGAAAGCAAGATACATGGAGCGCGAGGTCAGGTCGCCGCAGAGTATGACGCAAGCCGAGCGAGCAAGCCAGGTTTTCCGAGACCGGAGAATAAGTACCTCGCCGCAGAGTGCAACATCGGACAGGGAAGGAGGCGAGTCGCGCCTTACGCTTCCGAGTCCAGGGGAGGAGAACCATGCAGTTGAGACCATATTTCCAGATCCACAGTGTGCCGTCTTAGGTTCTAGCCCCGAGTAACGAGAGAGCGGGGGAAGAGACAGGGGTGTTTGATCGCGTGGCATGCACGCAGCCCGGTCGGTGAATCCCGATCGCTCACGCGAACCCCTTTCGCCGCGAAACCCGAGCAGGCAGAGTTACAGGCTGGAAGGGACCCACCGCCCGTTCACATAGTCACAGTCCTTTGCAGGTTAAGAATAGCAGGACGAGCTCCTCCCACAAAGCCTCGTTCTCTAAAGTGAAAACTCGTTCCACTTTAGCAGAGCAAATGCTGGAAAGGAGGAAACCAGCAACCACGGCGAGGAGAAAGCTCACCAAGCGAGGTGCTTGTCCTGCTGTTCTTAACCAGCAACAGGCTGTAGCAACGTAGCGTAAGCATATAGGAAGATAGAAAACAGGTTGTATTTTTTGTTTCTTCTTTTCTTTTTAAGGAATGAGGTGCGGTGCCCGAGATCAAGCAAACTCGCCATCGCTGCATCCTAGAAACGTTTGCGTATACATATAGTTTTCACGGACGTCACTTTTGGGGCTTCTGGGAAATGTCGCCGTCACCACCAGGTAATGATATAGTTTCGGCTTCAGGCCGCCGCCAGCAACACTGACCGCGGCTGCATCGTTTTCAGGGCAAGTCTCTTTCGTGTTATGCGCACTTGCAGACACAGTGGTGCAGTAATGCCGATGTGCATGATGTTCGGTTGCCGTTACAGAAGCAAGCTTCCCCGGCAAAGGAGAGTAACACAATGCCAAATATAAGGCTGTATTATTTGCCCAAAGTGGTAAACTGACAGTTTGATCGAACAAAACTGCTGTCCGAGAAACACCGGAGCTTCTGACTTGCTCGCAAACACCGGAAGGATGTAAAAAACCTCAACAACGACCGTGTCTGCGGTCGTTGCTTCATTACCGGTAAGAAATACATGTCCTCCGTAATACGCGGATTGCTGAAACCTTACGATTGTACTCCCCGCGCTTTGCCACAGAGGCCAACGCAGCTTTCCAGTGTCTGGATAGTGTTACGCTGCAGGGAACCTCCCACGATTACGAACAGCCCCTGCTGCTCTCTTTGCTTACCTTTGTCGCCGAGCCTTTCTGTGGTGTTCATAGACCACATGTGTTGATATTGCCACGCGCGTCGCCGAGCGAGCGCGTCCGTGGCCGAATGGTTACCGCGCTTGACTGTCGTGTGGATTGTCTGGAATCGATTCCAGTCAGAAAATGGTATTTTTATGGACGAAGCTCCTTAGGGTCTAGCCTTGTCCGTCCATCCGTCCGTCTGTGCTCACATAAAAAGAAAAAAAAATGTTTGCGCAATCGACAGGATTCGAACCTGTGGGGGAACCCCAATGGATTTCTAGTCCATCGCCTTAACCACGTGGCCACGACTGCGGGACGAGTAGGGGGCTCTAAGATGTGGTAGTAACCCAAGAGCTGGGGTTTCTGTCATGAATGAAACGTTACATGTAGCCGCTCAACGTCTATACAGGAGAGGGTGCTGCGGTCAAATGCGTATATAATCGCGTTAAACTTTACATGGATTGGCTCAACGTTTATAGACGAGAAGGCGCTGCGGTCAAATGCTCAAATGCGTATATAACCACGTTCCATACCACACATTCTCTTTCTGACATGGACCGTTGACTTAAGCGGTGGACATGCGTTCCCACGGCTTCTAGCGGATCCAAGCTGATCCGCGAAAAGAACCACTGGCTCTGCATTTCACCGACCATAAAGCCGTAATATTGAAGTCGAAACGCACCCCAAAACTCAGCACTACCTATGAGCAATAAAAAAAAATCAGCACCATCAGCACTATTTATGAACAACAAAATCAGTATCATCAGCATCACCAGAGCTTCGCCCCAATCAACATCATTCACCACGTGGAGATGCGGTCATATTTTTATTTTTTATTTCAACTTGGCGTTCTAGTCAGTTCGAGAACATTCTCGTCTGATCAAGTTCCGAGGGTTCTACGTGCCGAAAGTTCTACGCCGAATGTTCCAGAAACACACGAGGGTACACATCGCGACACTGTTAGCGCGAACACGACATCGGCGCATTTTCGCATTTTACTTGCTAACTAGTAGAAGCGAGCACGAAATTTTATCGCTTACACTATACAACTAAGTGAGCTCTTTCCGTAGTAATAATACCTTGGATGACATCTTTTCGTTTCAAAGAGAAAACTGGAAAACCTGGCGATCGCTTGTTCGTGCTAACAGTGTCGCGCTCTGTACATAAGGGACTCCGCATGGCGAGCGGAGTCAGTCTCGCTCCAGCGCTCGATCATGCTGTTTCGCCGACATCGACGCCTGCACCGCTAACTTAATTCTATTTTGTTTTGGGCACAAGTTCACCCAATTAAAAGTTTAGTTTCTTCAGTTCTTCTTCGACTCATCGTTTGTCATTCGTGACAATATTTCGACGGTAGCGTGAGTTTGTACAGCTCAGATGTTGGACTTTTAATCCCTCAAGTACTGGCATTTAATGTGCAGGCGAACCTTCAACTCTCATGGACGACACGAACCACGACTTGGTGCCCACCCAGCGTCTGGGCTAAGAACGCGGTGTGCGATCTCCGCCCTTTACGAGTACCGGTTTGTATATTGCATTTTTTTAATCTTTGGAGGTAATATGTTCAGTTCAGTGATCCTTCATTTAGGAAGGAAACTTCGTGTTGTAGTCACGCATGTGAACGCTGTAACATATACGAATACGATACACACGCCATAGCGATCCGAGCAGCGCACAAGCGGCCTCTGCGTCTGCTTCTCAGTACCTGGTAATGGCGGCCGGCGGGCGGGAATAGGGAAGTGACTTCCCGTAGAAACTATATGTATAGCCCTGCAGGTGACTGGTCGAAAGAAAGCCCACCGGAGAAATGCTCACCGGAGAAATGCTCGCTGGAGAAATGATAGTGGAGAGATGATCATGGGAAAGGTACTTAGGGCAAGGAAGCTCCCCGATTTCTCGACAGAAACAGGGACTAATTCTCCGGTGAGTGTGAACGACAGGGAATTGTGGCCCCGAAACTCAGATGACCCCCTGGACGTTGAGGCACCGTTCTTGTTGACGATGCTCGTGTCTCCTATTCACTAAGACAAAGAAGGAAGGTAAAAGATGCAATCTAGATGACCTCTCATAGTATTGTTAATTAATTGTATTCTCCTTCGGACAATATAATTGATCTTTTATTGTTCCTTTTCTATCCATTTCTTTTTAATGACAATTGACCGCTCTCGCGCAATAGCGAAAACAGTAATAAAATTGAACTTTGAAAAAGTTATGGCAAAAATCTTTGCTAACACAAACACGTGTAATATTTTAAATCAATATACTAAAATTTAATTTTGGAGAAAAAAAATGACTATGATAAAAAAAGTGGCGAGAACTTTTGCACGCCATAAAATATGGAATAATAAAATCTGACTCATTCCACTATCGCAGGTGTCAACATTCAATCGCACATCAAGTACGAGTGTATATATGGGAACCCGACCACGCGTGTTTTATCCCTAAACTTCTTTATTAACGGATAAAAAAAAAAGACATCCGGGTGCTGCTAAAGTTCCTTCCCCAATCGTCGCATTAATTCCAGTAAAACATTTAAAATCACAGTCAGTCCATCGCATCGCTCAGTAAACTTGTTGATAGCATGGAAAGATACTTTTCCTTAAAAACACTAAGATTTGGATGAGGTTTGTATCTCAACATGTCTGGCTTAATAAATTTTCAACATTCCTCAATATATTATCAACACAGACGCACAAATTAGAATCCGTCCAGTGCATCTCAATTCGTCGAAATAAGAAAACAATATATGTTAATAATAATAATAATATTAAAGGGACCACGAAACGATTCTGAAATCGAATGTCATTCACCGATCGTCGTAAAAGGTGTGAAAAGAAACACAAAAACACAAAAATAGGGAGACAAAACAAATTCTTCGCTATCAAACTTTAAAAAAAAACTGGACTCTTTTGCGCCTCCTTTTTTCGAAAGCTCTCTGCCTTTTCACTGCGATGCATCCGCGGAACCGCAGCACGTCAGCCGAATCCACGTCGCCTATTGGATAAGAGCCTACCTCACAAGCACCGCGATCATAAACAATAAATAGCCGGCGAATGTTTCCTAAAGGTTTGTTAAATAATATTCAGATCCACATTTTGTGGCATAATTAGAGATATGACGAAAATTGTCGAATTTGATATTGCTGAAAGCCAAGCGCCATCTATCGTGTGGTAAACGAAGCTAGAAACTGCGCTTGCGCAGTAGGGCCGACAGCGTAGCTCAGTTACTTGGTCGCGACGACCAACGAACGTTTATTTTTCTACGTGTTCTTCTCGCGCGCCCCGACTTCAAGCAGCAAGAAAAAAGTAAAAAGTACTTGAAACAGACCACGACGAACAAGAGCGCTGGATCCACGAACACCCTAGAAGAGCTGCAACGGCCACGAATCCACCGACCCCGACCAAGCGAGCTCGGCAGATAGGCCTAGCAGGCACTCCGACTCAGCGCAGCGTTACTTCAACGGTACTTGGCCAAGACCATCTGGCCACGACCGGCTGGCGTGCTGAATGGAATATGCCCGCGTGACCCTTGTGGACCCTTCCCGTATTATAGTTTGATCGCTGACCTCAATTGTAGATTAAGAGCTGAGGTCAATCTCTTCCCCTTGTTTTCCGAGGCAGTGTTGACGAACACTGTCGTCGAAAAGGGACTCTTGTCGATTCTATCTTCTTGTTTTGTGTGATATAGAGCTCAAATAAACGCCATATGGATTACTTTCGTAACACGGTATGTACACTTTGTTATTAGTATCCATTTTTATTCTGACACGACTGCACGTTACTGTCGAGCTATAACAGTTCGTGGGAGCTACGTGCAATGCCGGTCCAACCTTCTTTTGCCGAGTGTCACGTCAGTATCGAGTTGAAATCGTAAAAGATCGGTCCCGAAGGGCTTTCCAACAGCGCGAATACAGCACTTCCATCAAACGCGCGCGTCCGCTCCGAGTGTGAACAGGTATTTACGAGGCTCTTGCTGACACTGTCGTAGTTCAAACGTATCTTTTTTAACGTAGGCTGGCTCCTGCATCTCCGAGGCCGCGAAAAACGCCGCGGCAATTTGTTTCCATCTACGTCGCTTTGCAAACGACCGACACGGGCCGCCTTTTACCAACAATGACAGTTGGGTTGACTTCTGGAGTCTTCACCGGAAGACTCGCCGCACTTCCCAACAGGCATACCGGCGTATGGGACTAGTCCCATGCTTTCGCTGTAGAGCAACATATCTCATTGAACATATCGCGGCGATGAGAGGCGCCAATTCAGAAAATACGTCGGTGACATCAGCGCCATCAGCGCAGTAAAACCTACCGGCGCACCCCCACCTCGCCGCCGCTAACGCTCCCATTCTATAGCCGAGAGAACTTCCGGTTCCTGTGCCAGGGTACGTCACGACCCTCAAAAGTACGCCGCAACTTGTTTTGCGGTCAGTTGGAGAAAGAAAACGTCGATATTTCATTCATTTTTTGTGTAGAAGTTAATAAACCGAGATGAAAACGGATGCCTGTTCGGCATTCAGTGAACGTTGAAGGTTTAATGTAAAAGTTATCTGGCAAAAGTAAAAAGGTAATTTCATGGTCACTTGAATAATAATATAATAAGTTTATTTTCATTTCCCATTACAGGTAATGATGGGGCCGAGAAAAAAAGCCGCGATAGACGGCTTGACAAGCTCTCGGCCCCAGTGACATTCTGCGGCAGTCACAGAGAACAAAATGAAACACGAAGGCATTCAATCAAAGAGCAAGCACACTCAACGGATATCAATTACCCTGTCAAAATTTACGTTTACATAATCAATACAAATACATGAACATGCGGAGGAATTACCAGAATAAAACATACAGATACAACATCCAAGTATATACAAAACCAAATATCGGTACATTACACACACGCGTCGTCGTCTGGGACCCCTACACAGTAGTCAATATAGAAACATTGGAAATGGTGCAGAGAAATGCCTTGAGATTTATTTTTAATAAATATGGGCGGTGCGATTTCCCGACATCAGTAATGAAACAAACAGGCCTGACGCCTCTCTCCCACCGCGCGAAAACTGACAGGCTGAAAACTCTCTTTCAGATCATCACGGACAGTCTTCACATCAACACAGACAACATGTTTAGCTTCTCTACCAGAACTAACACTATAGAGCTTCAGACCCAAGATACATAAACAATTTCCAGGACCGCCTAAATTTCTTTAAAAATTCGTTTTTTCCACGAAATATATCCGATTGGAATAGCCTTCACCTCAGCATCATTAATTCAGATTCATTTGAAAACTTCCTGCACCGGCTGGCCACCTTATAGCAAGCGACATGCTCATTATGTCGAAATGTATTCATTTATATATATTTTATGTAACCCTCTCCTACGATGCCCCTATGTTTGGGGTAGTAGTATTGTAAAATAAGTAAATAAATAAATTATATCAAAGCTATAGATGACAGTACGTAATTAATTTAAACTCAATTTATCTGTATCAATATTGTGAAAAATTAGTGAATTAATAAGTCTTGGGACTCGGTAGGCTACCATTTCTTTGCCGACCTTCAATCAACACGTTGGTATTTGCCAATAATCGGGGTTACGAGTTCCGTTACAACATGTTGTTGTAAATTTGACAATTTTACCAAGGAAGAGGTGTTATGTTGCAATTCTTTTTTAAGCCTTGTGGATAGTCTATAGCCATACATATTTTTGATACTAAGTATACTAAGATTGTTTCCACAGTCTTAAGAACATGAAACCGTGTAAAAGCCACTACCACCCTTACAAAAAAAAAAGCCGAAATTGCTGTTGTCGTTACGTTAATTCTTAACGAAATGCCCTAGCATTTAGCGCAGGGGTTCCGACTCAGCGAAGGATGGGAAATACAACCTCGCAACGGTCTGCATACTTGAAGTTCGAAGAGCCAGTTCGTTTTCCCGGGCGTCCGCTGTTTCGGCTGCAGCCGCCACCGCTTAATCTCTCTCCCGCTTCCGCAGGTCTCTTTCCTTCTTGTAAGAAGGAAAGTGGACCTAACGAACGAGCGAACGGAGCCAAAAATCACGGCGGAAACCGCGCAACGCGCCGCGGTTTCACGAAACCAATTCACTCCAGTCCAGTCAAAACCATTCCAAACCATACATGCCTTGCACGTGACGTCGTATGGCAGCGTATCAGCCGCCATTGCTCCGTGCCATGTTCCTTTGCCCGTACATTCTGCAGCACACATTTCGTACCATCGTATTTGTTTTTCACGCCAATCCTTGACGATAAGAACAAATTCGATGTTGCCAAATGTATGCTGCAGAAGGTGCGGGCACAGAAGCATGGTACGGAGCAATGGCAGCTTATATGACGTCAATGCAAGCTATGTTATACATAGCTTGCATTGACGTCATATAAGCCGCCATTGCTCCATCCAAACGGAAGACGGCTGCGCCAGGACAATAAATGCTAACGCGTTTAAAAAATAATTGGGCGTGAGTTTTTCATTGATCGGTTAAATTCCCCGCGGGTCAAACATTAAAAAAAAATTTCTCTCGATTTTTTTTTGTTTCGATGCTCAGTAACGCGACAGACACCTCAAACCGGGTCTTGCCGAGCGCCATACGATAGCACACCCCACTACGCGCACGAGTGCAGGGGCTGCATAGCTTAAGCAAAGTACGCCGTCGATCGACGAACAATGGACTCGGCACAAGACAATGGCATTCACCGAGGGAACCTGCGAGGGCGTTTGAAGCGATAAAAACGGACTTTAAGTCCGCAATAGCCGCCGTCGAAAGGCGCCATAAGTACATGGCCCATTCACCATGCAATGTCTAGACGGCCGGAGCGTGCATCAAGATGGAGGAGAAACACAAAGTACGCGTGCCGTCTATAATACCGCAGCGCCGCGTCTCGGATGGCCGATTTCCAGACGAGGCGCTATCGGCGGCACATCGGTCCTTCATGCGCGCCGTGATTCCAGCCTCGGAACGACGTCCCGTTGGTGTCGAAGGCAACGCGTGGTCGTCGCCCCCGTCGGTATACCCAAACGAGATTATTTAAACGCGCCCGCACCCCACGCCCCAGATGCGTCGTGCGTGGCTCTACATTACGCAAGAGTGCCCGAGGAGTTGATTCCCAACGTCTATTCAAAACACCGTCGCAAGCAGCGCTTAGACATATGGGCACTCGTACATAAACCACCGCACCTGGAGAGCGTGCGGCGTGCCCGCGTAACCGGAGTTGATACCGCATATCCAGCCACCAGCCACGCAACCGAACGCGCTCGTTCCCCGTCGCAGCCAAGCGCGCAGACAACCGCTCGGACGGACCGAGTTGCGGCGCCGACGCGATCGGAGCGGTACCTCGGTCGGAGCGAGAGGTCCATATTTTAGCGACGGGCCCCGCTACAAATCAAGGCGCGAGAAGGAACGAGTCGGCCAGATCCCAGGGCGTTCGCCCGGAGGCCCCCTCGGCGGCGGAGTCGGACGAGCGGCGACGCCGAATAGAAATCGGCCGGTCCGATTATGATCCTGCGTCTCCCTCAAGAGCGGGGGCCCCGCGCAGGGGACCGGCGACCCCAATCCCTGCCAGCCGCCGCTTTATCGCGCGCTCTTTCGCAAGGGACACTTCATTTTGCCTGCCCCAAAAATGGCCGCTTCCCCGGCATACCGATCGCCCAGGAAAAGAAGAAGACGACGCCGTGTCACGGACCTGGCCGGGCACGTACGGCAGCCGACCTTATCGGTGACGGCCCTGCTGCTCGCTGCGCCCACTGCGACCGCCGCGCACCGGGCCCGCTGCGTGCGGGCGCATTAAGGCTCGGGCCTCGTTCCGGCCAGGTCGGACGTCGACTGGGAAATCGACGGAGGCGGCGAACAAACATAGCGTGCGGACGATGTCGGAGTCGTTCGAGTGTCCAAACCGCGACGCCCGTAAAGAGTGACGGGCACGCGAGCAGACAGGGCGGAAGGCCTCCCGGGAAAATGCGTACGATGAAACGAAAACAGAACGAAAAGGCCAACTCCGAAGGTGGGCCGGTTAATTCCATGCGTTGCGCAATCCCATCAGGGAGTGGCATTTTTCACCCGATATTGGACGACCGAAGAGCCTAATCTGCAACTTAGCGTCGGCCTCGTTTGCAGCCGGCACACGTGGCGGGCTTTTTAATCGAAACGGCGTGGACCGATATCGAGGCATTGCGGAGGAAGCCTGTCCGGGCCGAGCCGACGGCCGCGGCTGTCCGGGTTCATTCACCGCGTCACCTTGGACCGACCCCGGACTACGACCAGGAGCACGTTCCGGGAGCTGTACGATGTCTCGGAACTTCGAAAACAGCGAGCGCAGAAACCGTCTCTCTCTGATCCCCGAAGTGCTTCGCGCTGACGTTCAGCGAGTGCAATTAGAAACTACGTTAATTTTTCGCAGCAACCAACCCACTAATGACCTTTCCTCGACGCATTTCGAGTCAACTAATAATTTAAAAAATAAATAAGACACGGTCGTACGGTCGCTTGCACAGTTCTCCTTGGAATAGAATGTTTTATACAAATTTATGTGCGCCTGTTGTCAGCAACACGATCGAAACTTTGCTATGTATCGTAAAGAGCGCAAGGCTACCTTATACCTCGGAATAAACTGTACTCTTAATTTCTGCCCTCGGCCAGATCGCCATTTAGGCATTCTTAATGGCCACTTCGAGGGCGAATTGGTGAGGAATACTCTATAGAAATCACTTTAAGGAGGCGGATGCTGTGGCTTTTGCTTTCCCTGTCCCACACATGTACATAAACAAAGGAAAGAATAACAAAACTATACAACCAACCCGGTCCATCTCAACCGAACCTCTAAAGCCGGGGTCACCTGCTCATGCATCATACAAAAGACAGTCTGCCACCACGGATGACCGCAATATCCGTGGTTCGAATGCCGCGTGCCAATCATTATCCTTGAACTCATTGCCATGCGGCATTCGAAGCACGGATCTCGCGGTGACTCGCGTTCGAATCTATATGCAGACTGTCATAATGTTTAAGCAGTGTGACCCTGGCTTAAAAAAGACTCACGGTTAATTCGTGCGATTGCGAACTGCCAACGTATCTGTGGACCGGAGCAGGCACGGTCGTATCCACATACCTAAGCTTTCACACGTCATACATAGCGGGGGCGTGTGTAACATACGAGCGTTAGTTATTCACAATGGTAGGTATCCATACTAACGGGACGTACAAGCCAGACGCAATCGATCCCAAAACTGAGGCGGGTTCGATGAGACTGGAAGACAGCACGGGCAGAGAGTCGGGGCAAAGATTAACGTAGCGTATTCTCGCGCGGTTCCCGAACAAAACTACAGGTTTCTGGAGTCCCCCCAGTCATTAGTCCCGATGCCAAGAAGCAAGCGCCACTTTCACGGAAGCTGCACTGCTCGTTCTCGAGTAGCAACAAGTGAGCAAACAATCGGTTCTCCGCCTCCGTTCCAACCGCCCGCCGGGCATAATGGCTGGCGGACACGCACAGAACGCACTTGAATTCTGCTCCTTGCTCCGCATACGTCCTTTGTTATATTACTTTAAATGCTAAGCGCGAAGAGCAAGGACACGAAAAAACGCATCCACCAATCAAGCCCCAAGATAAAAAAAAGAAAAGCAGACGAGGCACAGTTTAAACGCGAACTGAATCTTCTCAAACGTGGCAAAGGAAGAGCGAAACGTCGGACTGAAGACTCCGACCAAACCTGTGATTAGCTTAAACGGAAAAAGAGATAATGCGCCCGACCCTCCCCGTTTCAAATGGTTTGCCCGCTACTTACATACACGGTCTGACCCGCGTTCCGGACTGCAATGATACTCTCCCACTCCACTCGGAAAAAAAGAAGTAAAAACGAAGCCGCGACGAAACGTTCCCGAGCATTTGCCGCCGGAGCGACCGCCGGAAGCTGTCCGCGGACACATCTTCCCCGCAGCGCTGCACTCCGGAATGTCCAGCCAGGCGTGGAGAAGGCCGGACAGAACACTCGGCACGCCGACAAGGCAAACACCCGAATCCGGCCGGACTGTATACTTACCCGCTGAGCGTGGAGCGGCAATTTAGCGAGGTCTCGGGTTAGGATCTAGAGCAAACACGGCTCGGTTCAATGGTTCGAGCGGCCTTCCAGAAGTGAAGGCGCGAAAAGATGGAAACAGGCGGCGGCGTTGTTCGGTCCGCTCACAAATGCATGACGGCAGCTCGGGTGCATGCATGAAGGACGTCGCGCTATGTCCGCGCGGGGGTGTACGCGCGGCGCCGAATGAAAAGGCTCGCGGGACCCATGCGGAACGTCGGCTCCTCGGCACTCCTCTAACGAATTGCTGACGGCAATGACAGCGCCCGTGGGCTCGTCATTCCCCTGAGCGAGCGCCGTCGCCGACGGGAATGAACGCAACATCGTGGCCGACGGAGTCAACCGAACTGCGAGTCCGAAGCGGCTTTAGCTCTTCCGGACGCTTGCGTTGAGCTCACGCAGTCAAACGAGGCGGCGAGCGTGAATGCGAGTCAAGAACAACGAAGCGTTGGCACACAATCACGACCGTATATTAAGATGGATGCGAAACAATCGCCTGATGCGTCGAGTCTTAACTTTGAGGGAACAAACAAACCAACGGGAACGCGCGAAAATAATTCGAGTAACGAGCTAAATTATACAATAACACGACATTCATTAGTAACGGTAGCGTGGAACTTTACGAAATGACGTATTCCCTTCAATACTTTCGAAGCAGAAATAAAGCCACCATGTACAACGAGGGAAAGAACAGTCAGCAGTTATTGATCAGTTACAATTTTTCTCCCAACCGCGGGGACGTGTCGGATTCTCTTGCCGACAGACGGCAAGAGTGGACCATCCACCATGTACAGCGGAAGAAAACACTGTCCAGACGGTGCTCCCTGGCAAGTTGCCTCGTTTGGTACAATGCGCAGTCACGCACGGGGGTATTGCAGAACCATGCAAGTGCCCAGGAAGCGGTGCCACATACTGGACAAAGGCTGGCGGAACGCCTTCTCGGAAGACACCTGAACCATGGCAAATGCTGACCGGTCTCGGTAACGGTCATCGGAACAATTGCTCGCGTATGCTGCGCGCAACATCACCGCAGCGTGCAATAGGAAGTGGCGCGCCACCGCTTATTGGCAAACTAGCGGATTCTCGGACGCATCCGCAAAACCAATCACCCAGCATCCAAGTATTCGTCCTCGTTTACATTCCGCCGAAAAACAGGAAATAAATAAGTAAAAGAAAAGTGTAAAGAAAAGTCGTCGTAATTTTCTCGGAAAAGGTTCTACATCACTCTCCTACTTTTCCTGAGGAATCTTCTCCCCACCAGTTTCGCTTCCTTGTGTTTCCTTTTGTTGTTATTTTTTTGGCGGCGAAAAGAAACATTCCCGGGCGGGCTCCTCGTGCGGAGAGACCGTATGCACCTGGAGAGGGGAACTAACTAACCGAGCGAGGTGTCCGGAACCATTCCTGAAGCCGTTCCCGGAGCTCCCTCACCCTAACGCAACCATTTGCGGCACTCAATAATTCTTCCCAGACACGTATATGTTGCCCACCGTCACCTGGTAGGCTTTCGCTCGCTTAGCGGACCGCTTCAAAAAAGGCGGGCCGGACGCGGGAAAAACGGCGTTTTCCCAAAATGAATGCGCTCGTCCAAACTACATACACGCACCGCCGCTCGTGTTTCTCTCTCTCCGCCTGCTCTCGTCCTCGCCGGTACTCATGCCGCCTCTTTGTGTGTTTCTTCGTGTTGGCCCCTTCTTTACCTTCTGTTTCAACCTGGTTCCCTCTCCTCCGGGTTCGAGGAGCGAGAGAGAAAGACAGAACGGTAAAGCCGAGAAACCGTGTAATTACGATAATGAAGAGGGGGGTCGCGACGGTCAAACGGATTGGCACGGACCGACTAACCCAGAGAGAGAGGAACTAGCCGAAATTGGTCGAGTAAGGATGCCCCCTGCCCCATTCCCGCCTCGCGAGCGCCCTGGGGCACGGGCCTTCCGACAACAACAACAACGCAGCGCAAACTCGACCGAACACCGAAGCGTGCCTTTTCCTTCGGGACTCGAACGTGCACGCGGCGCCCCTCATTCGCCCATGCACACATGCGCGAGCCGCCTCTTCCACAGTCCCGTAATTAAAAAGACGAGCCACGGCAGCAACGAACCAAGACAGGAACAGGCAGGTTCTCTCACTCTCTACGCGTCTGCAAGAACACGCGAGATTTTCTTTCCAGGAAGCAAGATCGTCCGCTGCAGTGGCGGCGCCGACGGCCTTTTTCCACGCCCGTCCCGGCTGTAGTCCCCCCGCCATTTCATTATTACAAACTGCCTAATTTTTTGGAGAATGCCTCTCCTCTCCTTTTTTCACTGCGCCACGATCGACGCTTTCCATCCTCCGTTTCACCTTACGATGGACCGCATCGGACGCTACGAGCCAGCGGAGTCAATTCAATGACAGGCGACATTCGGAAAAGGCGCCGCGACGAACGTAGGAACGCATGGTCACGTGATGCTAGTTTACGGTGCTGGATTCGCTCCAATGGCACGTAGCATCCGCTGCGGTCCAGCGTAAGGTGAAACGGAGTTTAGCGGAGCTGTACGCGATGAGAGACTCAACGGGGACCGGGCGGAGGAAGTCGGCGGCGACACGCGGCCGAGGATTCCAGGCCGTGCGGGTGTCGCTGCTGAATGTCTCCCTTTTATTCGAAAAGCAGGAAGCCACGGCGCGTTTCTTGGAAGGGTCCGGCCCCCGAGAGAGGCGCGCCGTCGGGGGCCCCGGCTCGGGAGGACGCGGATCGCGTTACTGTGCCACGTGTTTCGCAGGCCCCGATGACGCAGCAGGGCCCCGCCGCGACATTCCCGAGGGACGGCGCGAACAACCGGCGCCCTCTGTTTCTTAGCGGCGGCACGTGGGCGTCTTTCTACGAGCGATTTTATTTTTTACGGCGGGATTGAGTGGTCCTTGTGTCGACTTGTACAGACGCTTATCGGGCACACAGACGAATGCAGAATTCATGGACGCCTTTTTCTCGACCCTATTGTGACCGCACCGTAAATTAACAGCAACATAGCAGCACCAGCATGAAGCTGTAGGAGAACCTCGGAACAGAGTTTTGCTGGAGTCATCACCAGTTCTGCTCTACA
>JAZHYW010045421.1:0-49429 GCA_037355805.1 Ixodes ricinus | reverse complement strand
CACACTGAATATACGCTAAATATACTTAACCTCTTCTCTTTTTTTTTTCTTTTTTTATGATTGAAGGAAATGTTACATTGTTCAGAATGATATCCGAGTACTAAGACTATACCCTAATGTCATCTGCAGTGCCACGCGCACAGCAAGAGAGACAGTTTTCTTTGGTCACTAAGAATGAACCATCCTTCTGACTAAAAAAAAAAGGAAAACACTGATTGATTACTTTACCAGTAAAAAAACATTTTGCCCATCGTCAGCGATAGGTCAAAGTGGGCAAAATGCCATGCAATAGGAGGCAAGGCGCCCCGCGGTGTTCTGTTCAAGGCGTATTACTTTCTCTCGTCTACATTAATGAAATCGCGAGCATTGCTGGTTCCCCGGAGTTATATCAATGTACGCGGACGACTCTAATATCTCCATTAATGTAGCAACACTGGAATGTCTGCAGGAAAAGGAAAACGCCTATCTTGGAAAGGCTTTCAAAATGGCTGCGGTTGGCAGCATAAAACTATATTACAAAACAAAGTATGTGCTTACTAAACAAGCTACAAAACGTTAAAAAGAAAACGCTCAATGCCATATTTGAAAGCGAATTAATAAAACAAGTAAATATACAAATATATTGAGCGTGTGGTTTAATGAATAGGTGCCATGGAATACAAACGTCCATTGATTGATGATTTAAGTAAGAACTACCTCGACTGGTCGGTTGTATTTACACAAAGTAGCAAGCGGAACCTAGGTGGCTCGTCAAAATATTGTACTACTTTTATTACTCTCTATTTTCATCAAAAATATATAACGGAATTTTTATCTGGGGTACAATACCAATTTCATTTTTTTTTTCATTTCATTTTATTTATTTAGATACCTTCATAACACTATAAGGTGACGGGTCGGTCGAAGCCAGTAGAGGCTTGAAGGACAGAACCCAGCAAATGGAATGTCACAGATAGCACAGAAGAAGTCCATAGAGCACACATTTAAAACATGTATCACACTATACGGGAAACAAAAAATAATCACCTCACACTATCCCAGCAAACATATTAGATACAAAATATCACACAACAGTACATTATTGAAATTGTACAATGAATTAGAGCGTAAAACTGTTCAATACATTTTTCAAATTTTCTCCCTATTTGTAGCTTCAAAAAAGTGGTTGGGGAGTCTGTTAAAAATGCATGGCACATAATAATAGCGCTCTCGCTTACCATATCTTGTGAAACACCGGGCGATTATGAAGCGATCAGAGGTACGTAAATCTCTGCGGGGCACAAAGGGATGTTTTAAATTCGCTACTCCAGAAATGAGAAAGCACAACACATTGCAAAAAAAGTGAATGGAAGTTAGGCAGTTGTAGAGCCTCAAAGATGTCAGCTTCTGGTGCAAGATCATAATGATAACCAACACTTCTTAACAAATTCCTGAGGATGCGGTCAATTTTAGTTTGCCATATTTCTGCACAGTTACCAAATAATGTGATGCCATACCTTAGTATACTATAAGCAAGAGCATTAGCTAATATTAATAATAATAATAATAATATTAATAACGTAATGCAAACAAACTAATTATTTAAAAAGAAACGTTCTACAAGCTCTGCGCACTGAACTAGTCTTTATCAAAAACAAACTCTAAAAGTAAATATAACTTGCTATTTGAAATTATTTCAAATAACTTATAAATAAAGTTATACAGGCTGTTTCACCATACTCCGGCAAATTCAATTTTGCAAAAACTACGCACGCACAAGAGAAAAAAAAGGTTGATGGTTTTTTGGTTTTTGCCCAGGGACCTATTTAGGAAAATTAATTATAGTTCGAAATAATATTATATATATATATATATATATATATATATATATATATATATTATTTTCCAGCCATTATCATTAACTTCCTTGATTACTAAATTTAAGGGCATGGTTCCAGTAAGAAACTTGCTGGGCATTATCGCAGACCCACTAAATCAACCAATTCCAGAAAGATGTAATGCTCGTGCTTCCTATTCCACGACGTTCCAAAGAAAACTCCACTTGGACGCATTTCTAGGTTTCGTTTTCCAATCGGAGTGCATCATTGCGCCAACGGTAGGAAGGAGGCGTAGGAAAACACCGCGACGAGGTTTGCCCCAGGAGACAGCGACGTCACTGTTGCGCACTGCAACAAGCGGAGGCCTCTTTGCGCACTCGCCTCGTGTACAGTCTTTGTCAAACGTATACGGAACACTTGTGGAATATTGAATGCAGAAAAAAGATAAAATATGAGAGAACTGCGCATATTTATGTGAACTGAAGGTATGCTACGGACATAGTGGGACACAAAGAGAAAAATCTTAGGGCTAGCGCCAGCTATGCACGCACACATAGAAAAAAAAAATAGAACAAGCCAAGAGTAGGCTCAGCATGTGTTCCAGATAAGTTTGCTGAGCACTGTACATCCCACCCACGCGTTACCCGTACGTGAGCAGCGCCCCCTGATCGGGGAGGGGCGCACTCTGATGCAGCATTTCGTACTTCCGCGCCGCAAACCTGTTCGATTCAATTATACGGGCGCTCCTTCCGATTATGCATACCCACGAAGCGGCCTTCCGTCAGAGCGGACCCATAAGACCGATGTGCAGCGACGAAGGCGGTTCTCCCTCTGTATACACACAAGCTCTACGATACACATACGAATCAACAGCGATTCGTGAATTCTTTCCTCTTGTAAACGTCTTCTAACACTCCTCCATAGCAAAAAACAAAAAAAAAAACATCTATGAAGATGATGCTTTTTGGACATCCGTTTCCAACAACATTCGGCTTTTCGGTGATGAAATAGTACAAAGAAGCGGCTTCCACAAGATCAAAATAAGATCGGGCTGTTATCAAGTTTTCAAACCGCTTGTTCCGATTACGATGCACCCTGTGATCAGTCTCTGACGTAACTAATGAAATAGGTCACAAAAGCGAGAGGCGACGAGGTGCGACATTCATTACCAATACCTGAGCTATTAACGAGTCATGATCGTAAAGAACTGGAGACAATGAACAAGTTTTATCTACAACAAAAATTACGCTCCTTGTTTGTTTTTCTCCCCTTCCCTACTTTGTCAAACACATAGGGACAGACGAACACTCAATTTCCAGGAGGTCAATGTGGTTGAGTGCAGAAGCTCGTTAAGTGCTGAAACTATATTTGTTGCTTTTGTTTTGTTTTTTGTTTTATAATTCCGTGGTTAATCTTGTTTACTGAAAGTTTCAGAAACTTTCCGAAGTTAAGAGAGCGCACCAGTTACTTGAACCCAAACAGCAATACCACTCTCTATCGCAATGTGCCGTCCTTGGAGACTCAGCGGCATGGCTCCTACACAGGTACTGACCACGTCTGAGATCCGAATTACATACTAGTGTGACCAATCGAAGTTTCAGAATCGAATCACACATCTATAATCCTAGCATAACGCATAGAAGTTTGAACTTAAACACCTGACGACTTACGACAATCGTGGTACACATCACCGCTCCGTGTGACAAAGTGAAGTAGTAGAAGTATATCGCACACTAACGCGTGCGAAAACAAACGCATACCTCGTACCTCGCACGAAGACCACAGACACAACTGAGATAAACAGCACGCCTGGTAGCGAGCGACCCGCCGAAGGCATCAGCAGACGACGGGCCTTGAGTACGATACCAAACTCGCATCCCAACAACGACGCCATGTGGCCGCTCCACGCCGTTGTGTGGTCAAATCTCCCGCGCTCGCCATAAACACAAAACGTCTAGGGAACCGAGTTTGGGCCACAGCATCCTCGCCGCCGTCGCGCGAGCGAACAGGTCCGTGAACGCGGAAAGAGGGCCTTCCCCGCCTCCACCGCCTCCCCCGGGCCCTGCCAGAGGCCAGCGAAATAAGCGGGAGTGAATGCCGAACCCATTAATCCCCGGAGCCGTTTTACGACAGCATCTATCTCGATCATGCATCATCTGTTCCGCTGAGTCTCCCCGCCGACCGCCGGCACCTAGACATGTCGACTGCTCCCATACACAATGTTGCGACATCCTTTTATCGTGTGCGGTGGAGCCGGCGCGTGATAAAACGATTTATTGTAATGAGCAGCGCGCGCAGTGACTCGCCACAAGCGGCACGGGTTCAAGACGGAACGGAGCATCCGGTTTGGGGTGCACGTGCATGCGGCCGCGCATGCATGCATGCATGCATGCGAGGGCCGCGTGTGCGGTCCCTCGAAGGGGAACCAGGCAATTATCGAATGTGAGCATCGTTCATTGTGGAGGTGCCCCGGGTTTGACCTGGATTGTGCGTGTGCCAAGGAGGCACCCTCGACCTAGACCTTCTTTCGGGTCTGTTGCGTATAAGGCTCTAATCTCAGCGCAAGTGCGAGCGAAGCTGAAGCTAAAATTTTGAGCATGTTGTTTGCACACTTGCACTGCATGAGTGCGCATGCGCGCCATGCATGCTCAAAGGCCTCTTGCAGGTACCTTTTCTGCGCGGCCGTCGCCATGTTGAATGGTGGAACTTCCAGTGTGGGCGAAACGTTTGCTCTCATGCAGGAAGATTTCACAACGTTCTCTGAGGTAAATGCGGTGTTGTACGGAACCGCGTTCCAAAAAACGACATTCCTGGAGCGCGTTCTCTTTAGGAGGAACGAATGAACGCTGCCGTTCCATCTTGCATCGGTGGAACTGGAGCGGGAACTCATTAGGTTTTCGATAAAACGGCAGAAAGAACGGCCGGGGTTCCCTTTTTTTTTTTCGTCTATATATTTGCAATTTTACGAGATTTTAATAAACATTTAGACTTTGTATTATCGAATAGTTCAACATCCGATTCAAGGAACAAGGAAGCGTCCGAGAAATAGTCGAAAACAAAGTGGGGAAAATGTGATTGTGGCGACACGACATGTTGTTCAATGTAAATATTTTCATTTGGTTGCCCTCTTTTTTTTATCTACAAATTTTCTAGCACAATATTTCGTTAAAAAACGCAAGGGAAATGTTAACGCAACGACACGTTCCAACGTCAGAAATTTCAAGGGAACTCGTTGCAGTTGGCAGCAGCGACGGCACAGGGCTACGACGCTGAAAACTGCTCATCTTTACAGGTGTGCCTTTATTTCTTTTGTTACTTACCTCAATTAGGTGTTACCGTCGCTGCTGCCACAGCTACTATTGTTTCAGTTTAGACTGCCTATTCTTTATTTTATTTTGTTGACCAGTGGTGTAACATGTCGAAAGAAATTTCTAAACTACTGAAAGACCTGAGGGAGGAGCTTCAGCAGGAGTGGAAGGCCTTTAGGGTGGCTTTGGAGAGAGACATTAGAGGTGACATTCGGCAATTGCGGACTGATATTAAAGAAGCCAAAGAGAGTATGGACTTCATGAACCATGAATTTGAAGACATGAAAAAAAGATTAAGGAAGTTCTAGACGAACATGTCGCACTTAAAAAAGAAAATGCTGAACTGTCACAACGGTGCGACGAAATGAAACGACAGTTGCAGAACTGCCAGGAACGACTGACCGAAACAGAACAATACTCAAGAAATGCAAACTTGGAAATTAAAGGGATCGTGAAACGTGACAATGAGGCGCTTCTAGATTTGATGGGAAAGCTAGGCGAGTTCATCGGTGAACCGATCGTTCAAGCGGACATTGCGGCGTGTCATCGGGTGCCGACCCGCGATGCTGGAAAGTCGAACATCGTACTGCAGTTCATAAACCGCGCCAAGCGCGACGCCGTTCTTTATAAAGCTAAAAAGAAGCGTCTCTCAAACTCCGATATAGGCCTTGACACAGACGCACCTGTATTTGTAAATGAACATCTTTGCCCCACTTTGAAGCGTGTTCTTGGAAAAGCGATCGAAAAAAAACGCCAGTGCAACTGGAGGTATGTCTGGGCACGAAACGGCAAGATTTTTGCTCGTCAAACGGAAGGCTCTCCCCTTGTTCAAATTATCAACGAGGATGACGTCGAGAAGATTCGATAGGTTATCTTTGCTACTTAACATTTTTTTTCATGTTTTAATGGAATACATAGAGCTTGTTTTGCCCGATAACGTAAATCAGTGTCTACCATCTAGAGATGCCATTCATGTCTTTCACTTAAACGCTCGTTCTGTAAAAAATAAACATGATTCAATCATATCATTTTTGGATTGTTGCCGCGTATCGTTTGATATTTTAATGTTCACTGAAACCTGGTATCAGCAAGACGCTGACATGCTTATCCTGCCGGGTTACAAGCATTTCTTTCTGAACCGCAAAGATAGGCGCGGTGGTGGTGTCTCACTTCATGTGAAAAGTACAATTGCGTGTGAATTACTCGAGGGTTTTTCTTTAATTACAAGCGAGTATGAAGTGTTAAGCATAAAATGTGGAAGTAGCATTGTTACTGTTTTGTACCGTCCACCTTCGGCGGATTTCGGCAATTTTATTTTGTTTCTTGAAAACTTTCTGGAATACATATCAGTAAATAACTACCGCCTGATCCTCGGTGGCGACTTCAATGTAAATATATTAGATGATTCCCTTGAAACAAGAACGCTCAGTAATACGTTAAATGCTATAGGATTTCATAACGTTATTTCATCCGCGACCAGAATTACGTTATCCACGTCAAACGCCATTGACCTATTCATAACAAATGTTTCAACCAAAGTCATGGTTGCCGGTACCATTAGCTGCGACATCAGTGATCACGTTCCAATTTTTTTGTCGTTATTTAAACATGAATCTTCCAAAAATAATACGAAGTCCACGGTCACTTTTCGACAAATGTCAGATAAATGTTTATTGGCATTTAGGAACGCAATCTTAAACTATGATTGGATGCCTGTCTTTTCTGAGTTAGATGTAAATAATGCATACAATAAATTTCTAAACATCTTCAAAGAGCTCTATAACACACATTTTCCGTTCAGAACTATTACCGTAAAGAAGAAAATAAGAAAACCTTGGGTTACCCCAGTGCACATAAAAATGATGCAAAAGAAAGATCGCTTATACAAGGCATTTTTAAGATCAAGAGACCAAAGCAAGTTATCGCGTTTCAAAAAACTTAGAAATGAATTAACGTCTGAGCTCAGAAAAGCAAAATCGTCGTACTATAAGCAAATATTCAAAGATGTCCCAAAACAACGCCCAGATGTTGTTTGGAAAAATATTAATGAAGTCTTAAATCGCAATCAGGTTTTTTCTGGTGTAGTTGAATTAACTATAGATGGTCAAGCTTTGTCGGGTACGACCTTGGCGGAATATTTTAATAACTACTTTTCAAGTACACACGAGACTGCCTACAATGATGACGCCATTTCGTTTGCCAAACGTGTCGATGATAGTTTTTTCTAAATCCCACCGACGAACAAGAGGTATTTAACATGTTTTTGGGGCTTAAGAACAGCAAGAGTAGTGATATAAATGAGATACAGATAAAACCAGTTAAATTTGTAATGGACGTCATCGCGCCATGTCTCGTACACATATATAATTTATCTTTATCGTCCGGACATTTTCCCGCGAGTATGAAGTTGGCAAAAGTCGCAGTTATATATAAAGGTGGCAATAAGCATATCATAAGTAATTATAGGCCTATTTCTGTGCTACCCGTTTTTTCCAAGGTACTTGAAAAAATTATTTTTATGCGCCTTGACAACTTTTTTGCAAAACACTGTGTGTTTACAGACTCCCAGTTCGGTTTTCGTAAAGGTAGATCTACAGAAGCCGCATTGTTATTTCAAAAAGAAATTATTTTACAAAACATAGAAAGAAGGCTCATTACTTTAGGCATTTTTATTGATTTTAGCAAAGCGTTTGATGTCCTAAACCACAAAATCTTACTTCAGAAATTAAATCGTTACGGTGTCCGCGGCACGCCACTTGCTTTATTTGAATCCTACTTAAATAATCGTAAACAGTGTGTTGTTATCGATAGTCATTGTTCTTCTTTCCGAAATATTTGCACTGGTGTACCGCAAGGAAGTATATTGGGACCCCTTTTATTTAATGTCTATATTAATGATATTGTAAACATCGATGACGAAGCGCAGTTCATTATCTACGCGGATGACACCAGCTTGTTTCTCTCTGGGGAAGAAGCTGATGTATTAGTATGTAAAGCAAACTCTATTTTAAACAAGTTTTTTATGTGGTCTGAAACAAATGGGCTCAAGGTAAACACAACAAAAACCAAAGCAATTTTATTTAGGTCAACAAATAAACCTGTTTCTATAAATAATACAATCAATCTTGGTACTTCCTCAATTGAACTTGTAAACCAGCATAAAACCTTGGGTGTAATTTTTTCAGAGCACATGACTTGGGATAGCCATATTAATTATATACTTGTTAAACTTTCACGGGTAGTTGGTATTATGGCTCGCTGCCGTAATATTTTGCCACCCAACATTAAGCTAAATATTTATCATGCATTATTCCAGTCCCACTTAAACTATTGCCATCTTGTGTGGGCCACTACGACCAAAACAAACCTAAATAACATATTATTGCTCCAAAAGAAAATTTTACGTTATATTGGCGATGTTTCTTATTATGACCACACAGAACCATTATTTTCCAGATTTCACATACTGCATATAGAATCCATGTACGAGTACCGTTTGCTTTATACAGTTCGTTTTTCCTCCCCAGCTCTCGTAGAATTTTTGTATGCAATTTCACATCTTAGAAGGCATGAATGTGTTGTTAACACGCGTCACGCAGTTTCGTGGGTCCTCCCTCGGTCTCGCACAAATTATAATTTTCAGTCCTTACATTATAATATACCGCTTCTGTTAAACAAATGTATTAATAAAAACATAAATATAAACACAATAAGTAAAAGAGCCCTCCGTTTGTACTTTTCTAGCATTGTATAATTTAATGTGTTTTTCATTTGTTGCTGCTGCCAATGTAAAGGGATCCCATACCTAGTCAAGCTGTTTCTTAAAGGAGCAGTGCAACGATATTCAATTGGAATGTTTTTCACTTTACACGAGCTTACTGGCACTAGTGGGACTCAAGGATACTCACATGCAACGCCACTGGCCAAGAAACTCCTTTGTTGCGGTGTAATTTCAAGGACAAAAGCGATCATTTTCATTCAATCTCTCCTTTGCAAAATTTGATGACGTAACGTGGGGATCGCAGAACACCCGATGACGATATTTGAATGCGGTTCATAGATTGGAACCGGCGAGCATTGCGTGGGCACTCGATTTGGGCTCGTGATAATTCCTAGCTCGAGAAGCATTCGGGTAGTGGCCCGTGTCCAATCGCTGCAACGACGACAATAGCCGAGCCATAACAATGTCGGGAACTCAGCGCGTGTCCTGTGCTTTGCCAACCCCAGCGCGTGGCTATGATCAACATTGGCGGCATATAATCGGCTTCAGATCACGTGGCCGCTTGTTCTGGCTGCGAGTTGAGGGAATGAACGCCGCTCGTTTTTCTTTAATTTTTTTCTGGGACTTCTATTGCGTGGGGTGAAAAACAAACGCGTGTTTCATAGGTCATTAACGTCAGGGATCCGTTTTAAGTGGTATTTGCGCAAAGTACAAAATTTGTTGCATGGCCCCTTTAACAGCTTTTTGTATGGGTTTTCCCGCCAGAGTTTCTGGAAAATAAACTTGATTTGATTTGATTTGATTTGAACATTGAGAAGAACCAGGAACGAGCTTTTGTTCCCGTTTTGGAGGAGCGTGTAGAACACTGTGTACATGTCACTCGTTTTTGTTTTGCATCGCTAATACTTTTTTATATTTTTTTTCTCGTCGTTCGCCCCCTATGTCAAAACCACTTGGTTAAACGCAAAAGTAAAAAAAGAAAAAAAGAAGTATAGTTTTGCACATGGTTGAAAAAAAACCGAGACTGCGGGTAAACGACACAACACTAAAAAGTCTAAAAAGTAAAAAGTTTAGAGACTTTTAGTGTTGTGTCGTTTACCCGCAGTCTCGGGGTTTTTTCAACCATGTGCAATAGTACACCAGCTCGTTTGCGCCCTTACATTTTGTGTATAGTTTTGCGTTTGCTTTAGAGCAGTGGTTCTCGACCATTGATGTTCCGCGGGACCCTTGTGGATCGGCGGGGATGATGGAGGACCCCGTTCATGGTGAGGGGAAAGGAAAGTTACAGGTTAATTATGATAATGATTTAATAAATGGATGTAACTGAGAGCTAGTTAAAGTACACTGCTCTCACTGACATAGATACGAGAAAAATTGCCCGGAACTGAAAACATTTCTTCTCAAACTGAAAAAAAAAAGTCAAATTTTATTGCGGGGCTTGACTGATGAGGCAGGGCTTGCGGACCCCTAGAAAGCCTTTGCGGACCCCAAACGGTCCGCGGACCCTATTTGAGAACCACTGCTTTAGAGCATGCTTTCAAAGGTCATCGCAAGCTCCAGATACCGATATCGTCTTGCGCAAACACTCCCCACTAAAACTCGCCAAAACAAATTGGAAAGCGCGCCTGATTACCGGGGGAAAAAAAGTGTCAGGTCGAATGCTGCATTGGTGCATCGCGAAGCACATTAAAAGATGCAGTTAGCGGAGTGAGTAACGCCGTAATGACAAAAGCCAATTTGCCGAAGGAAAACAGCAACCGCAGCAGAATGAAGTTGTTTCCCGAACAAGAAGACAAAAATAGTCCCCATCCCCCTTTCCAAAACACGCTAGAGGAACACAAACTCGAGTAAGAATATTAATGGTTGCTTATCAGTTGCCGGTGGCATTTTCCCGGATTATATACATATTCCTTTGAAACACACAAGGAAGCAATGGAAAGCAAGATACATGGAGCGCGAGGTCAGGTCGCCGCAGAGTATGACGCAAGCCGAGCGAGCAAGCCAGGTTTTCCGAGACCGGAGAATAAGTACCTCGCCGCAGAGTGCAACATCGGACAGGGAAGGAGGCGAGTCGCGCCTTACGCTTCCGAGTCCAGGGGAGGAGAACCATGCAGTTGAGACCATATTTCCAGATCCACAGTGTGCCGTCTTAGGTTCTAGCCCCGAGTAACGAGAGAGCGGGGGAAGAGACAGGGTGTTTGATCGCGTGGCATGCACGCAGCCCGGTCGGTGAATCCCGATCGCTCACGCGAACCCTTTCGCCGCGAAACCCGAGCAGGCAGAGTTACAGGCTGGAAGGGGACCCACCGCCCGTTCACATAGTCACAGTCCTTTGCAGGTTAAGAATAGCAGGACGAGCTCCTCCCACAAAGCCTCGTTCTCTAAAGTGAAAACTCGTTCCACTTTAGCAGAGCAAATGCTGGAAAGGAGGAAACCAGCAACCACGGCGAGGAGAAAGCTCACCAAGCGAGGTGCTTGTCCTGCTGTTCTTAACCAGCAACAGGCTGTAGCAACGTAGCGTAAGCATATAGGAAGATAGAAAACAGGTTGTATTTTTTGTTTCTTCTTTTCTTTTTAAGGAATGAGGTGCGGTGCCCGAGATCAAGCAAACTCGCCATCGCTGCATCCTAGAAACGTTTGCGTATACATATAGTTTTCACGGACGTCACTTTTGGGGCTTCTGGGAAATGTCGCCGTCACCACCAGGTAATGATATAGTTTCGGCTTCAGGCCGCCGCCAGCAACACCTGACCGCGGCTGCATCGTTTTCAGGGCAAGTCTCTTTCGTGTTATGCGCACTTGCAGACACAGTGGTGCAGTAATGCCGATGTGCATGATGTTCGGTTGCCGTTGCAGAAGCAAGCTTCCCCGGCAAAGGAGAGTAACACAATGCCAAATATAAGGCTGTATTATTTGCCCAAAGTGGTAAACTGACAGTTTGATCGAACAAAACTGCTGTCCGAGAAACACCGGAGCTTCTGGCTTGCTCGCAAACACCGGAAGGATGTAAAAAACCTCAACAACGACCGTGTCTGCGGTCGTTGCTTCATTACCGGTAAGAAATACATGTCCTCCGTAATACGCGGATTGCTGAAACCTTACGATTGTACTCCCCGCGCTTTGCCACAGAGGCCAACGCAGCTTTCCAGTGTCTGGATAGTGTTACGCTGCAGGGAACCTCCCACGATTACGAACAGCCACTGCTGCTCTCTTTGCTTACCTTTGTCGCCGAGCCTTTCTGTGGTGTTCATAGACCACATGTGTTGATATTGCCACGCGCGTCGCCGAGCGAGCGCGTC
This sequence comes from Ixodes ricinus, assembly GCA_037355805.1. Lineage (NCBI taxonomy): Eukaryota > Metazoa > Arthropoda > Arachnida > Ixodida > Ixodidae > Ixodes > Ixodes ricinus. The sequence goes on along the minus strand of JAZHYW010045421.1, from coordinate 37,284 downwards.
CGTGGCCGAATGGTTACCGCGCTTGACTGTCGTGTGGATTGTCTGGAATCGATTCCAGTCAGAAAATGGTATTTTTATGGACGAAGCTCCTTAGGGTCTAGCCTTGTCCGTCCATCCGTCCGTCTGTGCTCACATAAAAAGAAAAAAAATGTTTGCGCAATCGACAGGATTCGAACCTGTGGGGGAACCCCAATGGATTTCTAGTCCATCGCCTTAACCACGTGGCCACGACTGCGGGACGAGTAGGGGGCTCTAAGATGTGGTAGTAACCCAAGAGCTGGGGTTTCTGTCATGAATGAAACGTTACATGTAGCCGCTCAACGTCTATACAGGAGAGGGTGCTGCGGTCAAATGCGTATATAATCGCGTTAAACTTTACATGGATTGGCTCAACGTTTATAGACGAGAAGGCGCTGCGGTCAAATGCTCAAATGCGTATATAACCACGTTCCATACCACACATTCTCTTTCTGACATGGACCGTTGACTTAAGCGGTGGACATGCGTTCCCACGGCTTCTAGCGGATCCAAGCTGATCCGCGAAAAGAACCACTGGCTCTGCATTTCACCGACCATAAAGCCGTAATATTGAAGTCGAAACGCACCCCAAAACTCAGCACTACCTATGAGCAATAAAAAAAAATCAGCACCATCAGCACTATTTATGAACAACAAAATCAGTATCATCAGCATCACCAGAGCTTCGCCCCAATCAACATCATTCACCACGTGGAGATGCGGTCATATTTTTATTTTTTATTTCAACTTGGCGTTCTAGTCAGTTCGAGAACATTCTCGTCTGATCAAGTTCCGAATGTTCTACGTGCCGAAAGTTCTACGCCGAATGTTCCAGAAACACACGAGGGTACACATCGCGACACTGTTAGCGCGAACACGACATCGGCGCATTTTCGCATTTTACTTGCTAACTAGTAGAAGCGAGCACGAAATTTTATCGCTTACACTATACAACTAAGTGAGCTCTTTCCGTAGTAATAATACCTTGGATGACATCTTTTCGTTTCAAAGAGAAAACTGGAAAACCTGGCGATCGCTTGTTCGTGCTAACAGTGTCGCGCTCTGTACATAAGGGACTCCGCATGGCGAGCGGAGTCAGTCTCGCTCCAGCGCTCGATCATGCTGTTTCGCCGACATCGACGCCTGCACCGCTAACTTAATTCTATTTTGTTTTGGGCACAAGTTCACCCAATTAAAAGTTTAGTTTCTTCAGTTCTTCTTCGACTCATCGTTTGTCATTCGTGACAATATTTCGACGGTAGCGTGAGTTTGTACAGCTCAGATGTTGGACTTTTAATCCCTCAAGTACTGGCATTTAATGTGCAGGCGAACCTTCAACTCTCATGGACGACACGAACCACGACTTGGTGCCCACCCAGCGTCTGGGCTAAGAACGCGGTGTGCGATCTCCGCCCTTTACGAGTACCGGTTTGTATATTGCATTTTTTTAATCTTTGGAGGTAATATGTTCAGTTCAGTGATCCTTCATTTAGGAAGGAAACTTCGTGTTGTAGTCACGCATGTGAACGCTGTAACATATACGAATACGATACACACGCCATAGCGATCCGAGCAGCGCACAAGCGGCCTCTGCGTCTGCTTCTCAGTACCTGGTAATGGCGGCCGGCGGGCGGGAATAGGGGAAGTGATTTCCCGTAGAAACTATATGTATAGCCCTGCAGGTGACTGGTCGAAAGAAAGCCCACCGGAGAAATGCTCACCGGAGAAATGCTCGCTGGAGAAATGATCATTGGAGAGATGATCATGGGAAAGGTACTTAGGGCAAGGAAGCTCCCCGATTTCTCGACAGAAACAGGGACTAATTCTCCGGTGAGTGTGAACGACAGGGAATTGTGGCCCCGAAACTCAGATGACCCCCTGGACGTTGAGGCACCGTTCTTGTTGACGATGCTCGTGTCTCCTATTCACTAAGACAAAGAAGGAAGGTAAAAGATGCAATCTAGATGACCTCTCATAGTATTGTTAATTAATTGTATTCTCCTTCGGACAATATAATTGATCTTTTATTGTTCCTTTTCTATCCATTTCTTTTTAATGACAATTGACCGCTCTCGCGCAATAGCGAAAACAGTAATAAAATTGAACTTTGAAAAAGTTATGGCAAAAATCTTTGCTAACACAAACACGTGTAATATTTTAAATCAATATACTAAAATTTAATTTTGGAGAAAAAAAATGACTATGATAAAAAAAGTGGCGAGAACTTTTGCACGCCATAAAATATGGAATAATAAAATCTGACTCATTCCACAATCGCAGGTGTCAACATTCAATCGCACATCAAGTACGAGTGTATATATGGGAACCCGACCACGCGTGTTTTATCCCTAAACTTCTTTATTAACGGATAAAAAAAAGACATTCGGGTGCTGCTAAAGTTCCTTCCCCAATCGTCGCATTAATTCCAGTAAAACATTTAAAATCCAGTCAGTCCATCGCATCGCTCAGTAAACTTGTTGATAGCATGGAAAGATACAACTTTTCCTTAAAAACACTAAGATTTGGATGAGGTTTGTATCTCAACATGTCTGGCTTAATAAATTTTCAACATTCCTCAATATATTATCAACACAGACGCACAAATTAGAATCCGTCCAGTGCATCTCAATTCGTCGAAATAAGAAAACAATATATGTTAATAATAATAATAATATTAAAGGGACCATGAAACGATTCTGAAATCGAATTTCATCCACCGATCGTCGTAAAAGGTGTGAAAAGAAACACAAAAACACAAAAATAGGGAGACAAAACAAATTCTTCGCTATCAAACTTTAAAAAAAACTGGACTCTTTTGCGCCTCCTTTTTTCGAAAGCTCTCTGCCTTTTCACTGCGATGCATCCGCGGAACCGCAGCACGTCAGCCGAATCCACGTCGCCTATTGGATAAGAGCCTACCTCACCAGCACCGCGATCATAAACAATAAATAGCCGGCGAATGTTTCCTAAAGGTTTGTTAAATAATATTCAGATCCACATTTTGTGGCATAATTAGAGATATGACGAAAATTGTCAAATTTGATATTGCTGAAAGCCAAGCGCCATCTATCGTGTGGTAAACGAAGCTAGAAACTGCGCTTGCGCAGTAGGGCCGACAGCGTAGCTCAGTTACTTGGTCGCGACGACCAACGAACGTTTATTTTTCTACGTGTTCTTCTCGCGCGCCCCGACTTCAAGCAGCAAGAAAAAAGTAAAAAGTACTTGAAACAGACCACGACGAACAAGAGCGCTGGATCCACGAACACCCTAGAAGAGCTGCAACGGCCACGAATCCACCGACCCCGACCAAGCGAGCTCGGCAGATAGGCCTAGCAGGCACTCCGACTCAGCGCAGCGTTACTTCAACGGTACTTGGCCAAGACCATCTGGCCACGACCGGCTGGCGTGCTGAATGGAATATGCCCGCGTGACCCTTGTGGACCCTTCCCGTATTATAGTTTGATCGCTGACCTCAATTGTAGATTAAGAGCTGAGGTCAATCTCTTCCCCTTGTTTTCCGAGGCAGTGTTGACGAACACTGTCGTCGAAAAGGGACTCTTGTCGATTCTATCTTCTTGTTTTGTGTGATATAGAGCTCAAATAAACGCCATATGGATTACTTTCGTAACACGGTATGTACACTTTGTTATTAGTATCCATTTTTATTCTGACACGACTGCACGTTACTGTCGAGCTATAACAGTTCGTGGGAGCTACGTGCAATGCCGGTCCAACCTTCTTTTGCCGAGTGTCACGTCAGTATCGAGTTGAAATCGTAAAAGATCGGTCCCGAAGGGCTTTCCAACAGCGCGAATACAGCACTTCCATCAAACGCGCGCGTCCGCTCCGAGTGTGAACAGGTATTTACGAGGCTCTTGCTGACACTGTCGTAGTTCAAACGTATCTTTTTTAACGTAGGCTGGCTCCTGCATCTCCGAGGCCGCGAAAAACGCCGCGGCAATTTGTTTCCATCTACGTCGCTTTGCAAACGACCGACACGGGCCGCCTTTTACCAACAATGACAGTTGGGTTGACTTCTGGAGTCTTCACCGGAAGACTCGCCGCACTTCCCAACAGGCATACCGGCGTATGGGACTAGTCCCATGCTTTCGCTGTAGAGCAACATATCTCATTGAACATATCGCGGCGATGAGAGGCGCCAATTCAGAAAATACGTCGGTGACATCAGCGCCATCAGCGCAGTAAAACCTACCGGCGCACCCCCACCTCGCCGCCGCTAACGCTCCCATTCTATAGCCGAGAGAACTTCCGGTTCCTGTGCCAGGGTACGTCACGACCCTCAAAAGTACGCCGCAACTTGTTTTGCGGTCAGTTGAGAGAAAGAAAACGTCGATATTTCATTCATTTTTTGTGTAGAAGTTAATAAACCGAGATGAAAACGGATGCCTGTTCGGCATTCAGTGAACGTTGAAGGTTTAATGTAAAAGTTATCTGGCAAAAGTAAAAAGGTAATTTCATGGTCACTTGAATAATAATATAATAAGTTTATTTTCATTTCCCATTACAGGTAATGATGGGGCCGAGAAAAAAGCCGCGATAGACGGCTTGACAAGCTCTCGGCCCCAGTGACATTCTGCGGCAGTCACAGAGAACAAAATGAAACACGAAGGCATTCAATCAAAGAGCAAGCACACTCAACGGATATCAATTACCCTGTCAAAATTTACGTTTACATAATCAATACAAATACATGAACATGCGGAGGAATTACCAGAATAAAACATACAGATACAACATCCAAGTATATACAAAACCAAATATCGGTACATTACACACACGCGTCGTCGTCTGGGACCCCTACACAGTAGTCAATATAGAAACATTGGAAATGGTGCAGAGAAATGCCTTGAGATTTATTTTTAATAAATATGGGCGGTGCGATTCCCCGACATCAGTAATGAAACAAACAGGCCTGACGCCTCTCTCCCACCGCGCGAAAACTGACAGGCTGAAAACTCTCTTTCAGATCATCACGGACAGTCTTCACATCAACACAGACAACATGTTTAGCTTCTCTACCAGAACTAACACTATAGAGCTTCAGACCCAAGATACATAAACAATTTCCAGGACCGCCTAAATTTCTTTAAAAATTCGTTTTTTCCACGAAATATATCCGATTGGAATAGCCTTCACCTCAGCATCATTAATTCAGATTCATTTGAAAACTTCCTGCACCGGCTGGCCACCTTATAGCAAGCGACATGCTCATTATGTCGAAATGTATTCATTTATATATATTTTATGTAACCCTCTCCTACGATGCCCCTATGTTTGGGGTAGTAGTATTGTAAAATAAGTAAATAAATAAATTATATCAAAGCTATAGATGACAGTACGTAATTAATTTAAACTCAATTTATCTGTATCAATATTGTGAAAAATTAGTGAATTAATAAGTCTTGGGACTCGGTAGGCTACCATTTCTTTGCCGACCTTCAATCAACACGTTGGTATTTGCCAATAATCGGGGTTACGAGTTCAGTTACAACATGTTGTTGTAAATTTGACAATTTTACCAAGGAAGAGGTGTTATGTTGCAATTCTTTTTTAAGCCTTGTGGATAGTCTATAGCCATACATATTTTTGATACTAAGTATACTAAGATTGTTTCCACAGTCTTAAGAACATGAAACCGTGTAAAAGCCACTACCACCCTTACAAAAAAAAAAAGCCGAAATTGCTGTTGTCGTTACGTTAATTCTTAACGAAATGCCCTAGCATTTAGCGCAGGGGTTCCGACTCAGCGAAGGATGGGAAATACAACCTCGCAACGGTCTGCATACTTGAAGTTCGAAGAGCCAGTTCGTTTTCCCGGGCGTCCGCTGTTTCGGCTGCAGCCGCCACCGCTTAATCTCTCTCCCGCTTCCGCAGGTCTCTTTCCTTCTTGTAAGAAGGAAAGTGGACCTAACGAACGAGCGAACGGAGCCAAAAATCACGGCGGAAACCGCGCAACGCGCCGCGGTTTCACGAAACCAATTCACTCCAGTCCAGTCAAAACCATTCCAAACCATACATGCCTTGCACGTGACGTCGTATGGCAGCGTATCAGCCGCCATTGCTCCGTGCCATGTTCCTTTGCCCGTACATTCTGCAGCACACATTTCGTACCATCGTATTTGTTTTTCACGCCAATCCTTGACGATAAGAACAAATTCGATGTTGCCAAATGTATGCTGCAGAAGGTGCGGGCACAGAGCATGGTACGGAGCAATGGCAGCTTATATGACGTCAATGCAAGCTATGTTATACATAGCTTGCATTGACGTCATATAAGCCGCCATTGCTCCATCCAAACGGAAGACGGCTGCGCCAGGACAATAAATGCTAACGCGTTTAAAAAATAATTGGGCGTGAGTTTTTCATTGATCGGTTAAATTCCCCGCGGGTCAAACATTAAAAAAAATTTCTCTCGATTTTTTTTTTGTTTCGATGCTCAGTAACGCGACAGACACCTCAAACCGGGTCTTGCCGAGCGCCATACGATAGCACACCCCACTACGCGCACGAGTGCAGGGGCTGCATAGCTTAAGCAAAGTACGCCGTCGATCGACGAACAATGGACTCGGCACAAGACAATGGCATTCACCGAGGGAACCTGCGAGGGCGTTTGAAGCGATAAAAACGGACTTTAAGTCCGCAATAGCCGCCGTCGAAAGGCGCCATAAGTACATGGCCCATTCACCATGCAATGTCTAGACGGCCGGAGCGTGCATCAAGATGGAGGAGAAACACAAAGTACGCGTGCCGTCTATAATACCGCAGCGCCGCGTCTCGGATGGCCGATTTCCAGACGAGGCGCTATCGGCGGCACATCGGTCCTTCATGCGCGCCGTGATTCCAGCCTCGGAACGACGTCCCGTTGGTGTCGAAGGCAACGCGTGGTCGTCGCCCCCGTCGGTATACCCAAACGAGATTATTTAAACGCGCCCGCACCCCACGCCCCAGATGCGTCGTGCGTGGCTCTACATTACGCAAGAGTGCCCGAGGAGTTGATTCCCAACGTCTATTCAAAACACCGTCGCAAGCAGCGCTTAGACATATGGGCACTCGTACATAAACCACCGCACCTGGAGAGCGTGCGGCGTGCCCGCGTAACCGGAGTTGATACCGCATATCCAGCCACCAGCCACGCAACCGAACGCGCTCGTTCCCCGTCGCAGCCAAGCGCGCAGACAACCGCTCGGACGGACCGAGTTGCGGCGCCGACGCGATCGGAGCGGTACCTCGGTCGGAGCGAGAGGTCCATATTTTAGCGACGGGCCCCGCTACAAATCAAGGCGCGAGAAGGAACGAGTCGGCCAGATCCCAGGGCGTTCGCCCGGAGGCCCCCTCGGCGGCGGAGTCGGACGAGCGGCGACGCCGAATAGAAATCGGCCGGTCCGATTATGATCCTGCGTCTCCCTCAAGAGCGGGGGCCCCGCGCAGGGGACCGGCGACCCCAATCCCTGCCAGCCGCCGCTTTATCGCGCGCTCTTTCGCAAGGGACACTTCATTTTGCCTGCCCCAAAAATGGCCGCTTCCCCGGCATACCGATCGCCCAGGAAAAGAAGAAGACGACGCCGTGTCACGGACCTGGCCGGGCACGTACGGCAGCCGACCTTATCGGTGACGGCCCTGCTGCTCGCTGCGCCCACTGCGACCGCCGCGCACCGGGCCCGCTGCGTGCGGGCGCATTAAGGCTCGGGCCTCGTTCCGGCCAGGTCGGACGTCGACTGGGAAATCGACGGAGGCGGCGAACAAACATAGCGTGCGGACGATGTCGGAGTCGTTCGAGTGTCCAAACCGCGACGCCCGTAAAGAGTGACGGGCACGCGAGCAGACAGGGCGGAAGGCCTCCCGGGAAAATGCGTACGATGAAACGAAAACAAAACGAAAAGGCCAACTCCGAAGGTGGGCCGGTTAATTCCATGCGTTGCGCAATCCCATCAGGGAGTGGCATTTTTCACCCGATATTGGACGACCGAAGAGCCTAATCTGCAACTTAGCGTCGGCCTCGTTTGCAGCCGGCACACGTGGCGGGCTTTTTAATCGAAACGGCGTGGACCGATATCGAGGCATTGCGGAGGAAGCCTGTCCGGGCCGAGCCGACGGCCGCGGCTGTCCGGGTTCATTCACCGCGTCCCTTGGACCGACCCCGGACTACGACCAGGAGCACGTTCCGGGAGCTGTACGATGTCTCGGAACTTCGAAAACAGCGAGCGCAGAAACCGTCTCTCTCTGATCCCCGAAGTGCTTCGCCTGACGTTCAGCGAGTGCAATTAGAAACTACGTTAATTTTTCGCAGCAACCAACCCACTAATGACCTTTCCTCGACGCATTTCGAGTCAACTAATAATTTAAAAAATAATAAGACACGGTCGTACGGTCGTTTGCACACTTCTTCCTTGGAATAGAATATTTTATACAAATTTATGTGCGCCTGTTGTCAGCAACACGATCGAAACTTTGCTATGTATCGTAAAGAGCGCAAGGCTACCTTATACCTCGGAATAAACTGTACTCTTAATTTCTGCACTCGGCCAGATCGCCATTTAGGCATTCTTAATGGCGACTTCGAGGGCGAATTGGTGAGGAATACTCTATTGGGCAGGAGATCGAGCTATAGAGGGCGCTTTATCGAGGTTGTTGTCCCCACAGCCCGGTGTTTACTAACACAGCATAACAAAGAAATTGAACCTCGTCATGCACGGTCTGGGCACGAGCGCTTCGATCTTACCAGCACTTTGGTCGCACGAGGAGTGGCCTTCAAATCGTCATCTTCGGTGTCGCTGATCAAAAACAAACAAGAAAATTCGGTTTGTTGTCCCCACAGCTGAAGCGTGCCGCTAGAGGCGTGACTGTTCGATCTCCTCCCCAATAGAAATCACTTTAAGGAGGCGGATGCTGTGGCTTTTGCTTTCCCTGTCCCACACATGTACATAAACAAAGGAAAGAATAACAAAACGATACAATCAACCCGGTCCATCTCAACCGAACCTCTAAAGCCGGGGTCACCTGCTCATGCATCATACAAAAGACAGTCTGCCACCACGTGATGACCGCAATATCCGTGGTTCGAACGCCGCGCGCCCAAGTCATTATCCTTGAACTCATTGCCATGCGTGCATTCGAAGCACGGATCTCGCGGTGACTCGCGTTCGAATCTATATGCAGACTGTCATAATGTTTAAGCAGTGTGACCCTGGCTTAAAAAAGACTCACGGTTAATTCGTGCGATTGCGAACTGCCAACGTATCTGTGGACCGGAGCAGGCACGGTCGTATCCACATACCTAAGCTTTCACACGTCATACATAGACGGGGCGTGTGTAACATACGAGCGTTAGTTATTCACAATGGTAGGTATCCATACTAACGGGACGTACAAGCCAGACGCAATCGATCCCAAAACTGAGGCGGGTTCGATGAGACTGGAAGACAGCACGGGCAGAGAGTCGGGGCAAAGATTAACGTAGCGTATTCTCGCGCGGTTCCCGAACAAAACTACAGGTTTCTGGAGTCCCCCCAGTCATTAGTCCCGATGCCAAGAAGCAAGCGCCACTTTCACGGAAGCTGCACTGCTCGTTCTCGAGTAGCAACAAGTGAGCAAACAATCGGTTCTCCGCCTCCGTTCCAACCGCCCGCCGGGCATAATGGCTGGCGGACACGCACAGAACGCACTTGAATTCTGCTCTTTGCTCCGCATACGTCCTTTGTTATATTACTTTAAATGCTAAGCGCGAAGAGCAAGGACACGAAAAAACGCATCCACCAATCAAGCCCCAAGATAAAAAAAAGAAAAGCAGACGAGGCACAGTTTAAACGCGAACTGAATCTTCTCAAACGTGGCAAAGGAAGAGCGAAACGTCGGACTGAAGACTCCGACCAAACCTGTGATTAGCTTAAACGGAAAAAGAGATAATGCGCCCGACCCTCCCCGTTTCAAATGGTTTGCCCGCTACTTACATACACGGTCTGACCCGCGTTCCGGACTGCAATGATACTCTCCCACTCCACTCGGAAAAAAAGAAGTAAAAACGAAGCCGCGACGAAACGTTCCCGAGCATTTGCCGCCGGAGCGACCGCCGGAAGCTGTCCGCGGACACATCTTCCCCGCAGCGCTGCACTCCGGAATGTCCAGCCAGGCGTGGAGAAGGCCGGACAGAACACTCGGCACGCCGACAAGGCAAACACCCGAATCCGGCCGGACTGTATACTTACCCGCTGAGCGTGGAGCGGCAATTTAGCGAGGTCTCGGGTTAGGATCTAGAGCAAACACGGCTCGGTTCAATGGTTCGAGCGGCCTTCCAGAAGTGAAGGCGCGAAAAGATGGAAACAGGCGGCGGCGTTGTTCGGTCCGCTCACAAATGCATGACGGCAGCTCGGGTGCATGCATGAAGGACGTCGCGCTATGTCCGCGCGGGGGTGTACGCGCGGCGCCGAATGAAAAGGCTCGCGGGACCCATGCGGAACGTCGGCTCCTCGGCACTCCTCTAACGAATTGCTGACGGCAATGACAGCGCCCGTGGGCTCGTCATTCCCCTGAGCGAGCGCCGTCGCCGACGGGAATGAACGCAACATCGTGGCCGACGGAGTCAACCGAACTGCGAGTCCGAAGCGGCTTTAGCTCTTCCGGACGCTTGCGTTGAGTTCACGCAGTCAAACGAGGCGGCGAGCGTGAATGCGAGTCAAGAACAACGAAGCGTTGGCACACAATCACGACCGTATATTAAGATGGATGCGAAACAATCGCCTGATGCGTCGAGTCTTAACTTTGAGGGAACAAACAAATCAACGGGAACGCGCGAAAATAATTCGAGTAACGAGCTAAATTATACAATAACACGACATTCATCAGTAACGGTAGCGTGGAACTTTACGAAATGACGTATTCCCTTCAATACTTTCGAAGCAGAAATAAAGCCACCACGTACAACGAGGGAAAGAACAGTCAGCAGTTATTGATCAGTTACAATTTTTCTCCCAACCGCGGGGACGTGTCGGATTCTCTTGCCGACAGACGGCAAGAGTGGACCATCCACCATGTACAGCGGAAGAAAACACTGTCCAGACGGTGCTCCCTGGCAAGTTGCCTCGTTTGGTACAATGCGCAGTCACGCACGGGGGTATTGCAGAACCATGCAAGTGCCCAGGAAGCGGTGCCACATACTGGACAAAGGCTGGCGGAACGCCTTCTCGGAAGACACCTGAACCATGGCAAATGCTGACCGGTCTCGGTAACGGTCATCGGAACAATTGCTCGCGTATGCTGCGCGCAACATCACCGCAGCGTGCAATAGGAAGTGGCGCGCCACCGCTTATTGGCAAACTAGCGGATTCTCGGACGCATCCGCAAAACCGATCACCCAGCATCCAAGTATTCGTCCTCGTTTACATTCCGCCGAAAAACGAAAATAAATAGGTAAAAGAAAGTGCAAAGAAAAGTCGTCGTAATTTTCTCGGAAAAGGTTCTACATCACTCTCCTACTTTTCCTGAGGAATCTTCTCCCCACCAGTTTCGCTTCCTTGTGTTTCCTTTTGTTGTTATTTTTTTGGCGGCGAAGAGAAACATTCCCGGGCGGGCTCCTCGTGCGGAGAGACCGTATGCACCTGGAGAGGGGAACTAACTAACCGAGCGAGGTGTCCGGAACCATTCCCTGAAGCCGTTCCCGGAGCTCCCTCACCCTAACGCAACCATTTGCGGCACTCAATAATTCTTCCCAGACACGTATATGTTGCCCACCGTCACCTGGTAGGCTTTCGCTCGCTTAGCGGACCGCTTCAAAAAAGGCGGGCCGGACGCGGGAAAAACGGCGTTTTCCCAAAATGAATGCGCTCGTCCAAACTACATACACGCACCGCCGCTCGTGTTTCTCTCTCTCCGCCTGCTCTCGTCCTCGCCGGTACTCATGCCGCCTCTTTGTGTGTTTCTTCGTGTTGGCCCCTTCTTTACCTTCTGTTTCAACCTGGTTCCCTCTCCCTCCGGGTTCGAGGAGCGAGAGAGAAAGACAGAACGGTAAAGCCGAGAAACCGTGTAATTACGATAATGAAGAGGGGGGTCGCGACGGTCAAACGGATTGGCACGGACCGACTAACCCAGAGAGAGAGGAACTAGCCGAAATTGGTCGAGTAAGGATGCCCCCTGCCCCATTCCCGCCTCGCGAGCGCCCTGGGGCACGGGCCTTCCGACAACAACAACAACGCAGCGCAAACTCGACCGAACACCGAAGCGTGCCTTTTCCTTCGGGACTCGAACGTGCACGCGGCGCCCCTCATTCGCCCATGCACACATGCGCGAGCCGCCTCTTCCACAGTCCCGTAATTAAAAGACGAGCCACGGCAGCAACGAACCAAGACAGGAACAGGCAGGTTCTCTCACTCTCTACGCGTCTGCAAGAACACGCGAGATTTTCTTTCCAGGAAGCAAGATCGTCCGCTGCAGTGGCGGCGCCGACGGCCTTTTTCCACGCCCGTCCCGGCTGTAGTCCCCCCGCCATTTCATTATTACAAACTGCCTAATTTTTTGGAGAATGCCTCTCCTCTCCTCTTTTTCACTGCGCCACGATCGACGCTTTCCATCCTCCGTTTCACCTTACGATGGACCGCATCGGACGCTACGAGCCAGCGGAGTCAATTCAATGACAGGCGACATTCGGAAAAGGCGCCGCGACGAACGTAGGAACGCATGGTCACGTGATGCTAGTTTACGGTGCTGGATTGGCTCCAATGGCACGTAGCATCCGCTGCGGTCCAGCGTAAGGTGAAACGGAGTTTAGCGGAGCTGTACGCGATGAGAGACTCAACGGGGACCGGGCGGAGGAAGTCGGCGGCGACACGCGGCCGAGGATTCCAGGCCGTGCGGGTGTCGCTGCTGAATGTCTCCCTTTTATTCGAAAAGCAGGAAGCCACGGCGCGTTTCTTGGAAGGGTCCGGCCCCCGAGAGAGGCGCGCCGTCGGGGGCCCCGGCTCGGGAGGACGCGGATCGCGTTACTGTGCCACGTGTTTCGCAGGCCCCGATGACGCAGCAGGGCCCCGCCGCGACATTCCCGAGGGACGGCGCGAACAACCGGCGCCCTCTGTTTCTTAGCGGCGGCACGTGGGCGTCTTTCTACGAGCGATTTTATTTTTTACGGCGGGATTGAGTGGTCCTTGTGTCGACTTGTACAGACGCTTATCGGGCACACAGACGAATGCAGAATTCATGGACGCCTTTTTCTCGACCCTATTGTGACCGCACCGTAAATTAACAGCCACATAGCAGCACCAGCATGAAGCTGTATGAGAACCTCGGAACAGAGTTTTGCTGGAGTCATCACCAGTTCTGCTCTACAAAAGCCAAATGCGCGAGAACGCGCAATTAAGCGAAACAGATCGTTTTCCACGAGCCCGGGCAAGAAGGCTTCGTTCGACAGCCCTATGCTCGCATCCGTGCCTCCCAGAAGCCTACTCTTAAAATAAAATTTACATTACAGGAAAAAAGACGATGTCGCCATGAAATATACCTGTTCACCGGCGCCTACGTACGGCCCGTACCGTTTTACCAATGCGAAAAAAGGGCTATAAATGCGCAAGGAATCATTTACGCCACGGCGAAGCTACTGCGTGCGCTAACCCTACGGAGGCTATTGACTTCACTGGACAAACAATGGGAAAATGCAGAACGTTCGCAAACAGTGCCAAATAAGCTTCTCTTACGCTTATGCAAATAAGCTCCCCCTTTCTGGTTCCGCGACAGCTGTGCGCGTGACTTTGACGAAAACGAAAGGGCTGGTTTTGACGAAAACCCAGCGGTGTCTGTCAGTTTGTCAGCGCCGCGATGAGAGGAAGAGGTTGACGCGTGCTCACGTCAGCGCTTCGAACCAATGGGAGCGTCGCATGGGACAACTGACAAACGGAAGACACCAGCGGGTTTTCGTTAAAACAAGCGTTCTGATGTTAACGCATTAAAATCACGCAGATATCAATGCTTAGAGCGCCGATTCGCATGGGGCGCTAGGCGGACAGAACGAGCATCCACATAGACAACCTTATCGAGAGCCTCAAAGCTCTCAAGCGGCTTGAACCTTATAATATGGGAACATATCGAACGCCCTTATGAACGGATGCACTCAAAACGAGAGAGGATACGGTAGTTTGTCTATATTGCTTAACGCCACAATTTCGGCTCCACACTAAAACGAGCGGAGCCATCTCGAGCAGCTTTGAACTGGGCAAATGGAGCACATCACTTGACGAGTTGGCACTGCGCAACCTTGTAGCGTAGAGACAGATGAGACAAACACAAACACGAAGCTTTGTGTTGTGTTCGATTCCCTCTGTCCCTCGTCCCCACGATCCAGGATTAAAATGTTTATATTAAACCAAGTCACCTGCATCGTGAACTTAAATTGACTTTCCGTAACTCAAACTCTTAATCTATTAAATTTAAAAGCGAGTCTGAACCTGGAATTCAGATATAACAGCGTAGTGAAATTGTCCCACGAGAACGGAATATTATGTTGTGCCGCAAAAGAAGAAAAGGCGCCACGAACCAGGAGGAGAGCAGGCAGCGGTAGCGGTGCAGAGGGTACGAGCCGAGTCCCTCCCTATAGATTGCTCTCTGCCGCGCACGAAAACACTGGCTGTCCCTAACGCATCTGCGACGAATAAAGTCACGAGGAGAGAATTCCGTCGTCCCAGCCGATCCTCCTCTCCGACGTGCGACAGGCGAAACACAATGCCCGCGAATTGCGATGGAGGAGACCGTTCCCAGCAAACAGATCGAGATGCTCGTGCACGATCCGATGTCGCCGTGGTACACACCGTGCACCGGTGTGCGTCTCCAATACGGCGAGGCGACAAAGGTCGGTCGCGAATGTCAGTCAGACCACCGGGAAGGCGACCCGTTCGGAAACGGCGCAATAGCCCCCAGGTGCCCCAGGTTGTCTTAGGTGCGCGACAGAACGTCGTCTCGAGACTCCCAACGGGAACGACGCGTGAAAAAGGGGATCGGGTTTTCGAAGGCGTGGAACGAGGCGAGAAATTTTTCAGCGTGTAAGAAATACGACGCCGGCTTCTTGGGGGACCGAGTCGCCCCCTTTCTGCCAGCCATGATTCAAGATTTGCAGACGAAATTTTTCGGAAGGGGTCTATTACGAGATCGTCGTGTACCCTGCATCTTTGCAGAATATTGCACGATATGGGGGAGGTTCAGCGACCCTATAGTACATGTGCGCTTCAAGCGCTCGTCTCTCTTTTTTTCTCGCTTTTTGTGTGTGTGTAGAGGCTTGGCGCAGCACGCATCCAATGCGTGTTTGTAACAAAGCAAGTATTTTTGCTTTGGGTTGCGAGGGAAATTGTACCGAGCGGCGACGCCCGAACACCCTAGCTAGTAGAGACAACTCTTCGAAGCTTCTTCACGAAAGACGTCGCGCATAACCGATTGCTTTGCGTTCTTCATATGGTGGGATTAAGAAAAATGTTATATCCCTAAATTTTACTTCGAGCAGTGTGCTGGAACACTGACACTTTTCAAAGGACCAGTTTACCTGCAAGTCAGCTTTCCTCATACAACTTCGCAGCCGCGTTCTCCGCATCATCACCTGGCGATCCAATGAACGCTGTCTCAGGCCCTCAGCGTACAAGAGATGTAAGTTTTCGGTCACCTAATTCGGTAGCTTCACCGAAAAGCCGCAGTGATCTGCTATACACAGAGGTTCTCTGCTAACACCGCTCTCTCGTAACGCTGCAACGGAGGCTTAAGGAAAAAAAATTATATGAACGTTATCACGCCCCGAAGGTGTGAAGGAAAAAGCGTGGCTTTGATAATGATGACAGCCATGAAATCACGAAGGACGACGAAAGTGCATGGTGTGACTATAGTTAAACTGATTTCGGAGCACCGTTTGGTACAGTCAAGGTCCCCTTTAGAGGGACAACAACTAACCCTGCAGCACAGCATACTTCATTCTCATTCATTTCACCGCAAATACCCTGTCAGGATTCATGTCTGGGCCTGTCCAACCAGGAGACTGCCTTCTTTCCTTCCCAACTCTTACGGAGCCGCTCATTAGCAACCGTTGCACAGCAGACACTTCCATTCCCCCAAACAATCAACCAGCTGTTTAGCCGTGCATAAAGCACCAGAAGCGGCAATGAGAATTTTGTTGCATCGGTGATTATTTTTGTCTAAAGAAGTGCATCACATCATCTACTTTTGAAACTCATTAACGTCGACTGGCTGTTTTGGGCATGAAATCAAAGCTAAACTAAAACGTATTCCACTGAAAAAATGTTACGTAGGATACAATATTTCTTAGTAGAAACCAGGATGTTTGACGAAGTTTTGAGAGTTGCAATTGAACTGCGCATGCAGTTCCCTATTCTATTAAGAAAACTTTCCTCATTTCATTATGCATGTGAACGGAAATTAAACTAACACGTAGCATTTTACGATGACGCAAAATAAGCATAAGGGCGCGGTTGTCCAATGCTAAGGCCAATTTAGTTTCAAGTCAAACTTTATTGACTGAGCTTTCGGAACGTTGGAGAAGCGTATAGAGAAATAAACTTTTCACCTTAGCATTCGGCTGCGCTACAGCGAAGCGAGACAGCCAGGATTGCGGTGTTCACTCTGTGGGTGTCGCTTCTCCGCCGGACACCGGCATGCGGTGAGAAACACACTCAACGGCCCGTTGAGTCAATGACTTGAGCATGCTCCAAAGTTCTAAACCACCCGAGCTGACCACGAATATACTGAGAAACAACGTAGAGCTTCCGAGGATTGTGAACGTTCGGATGTAGGGCAGGGAAATAAGTACTTTGGCGGAGTTTGGCGCAAATGGTGCAGCAATCACATTGACTGATTGATTTTAATGGCAGAGAGACAGAGAGGTTAGCAATCACATAATTGCCATGAACAAAAGTCATGGAAATGTGCTCTGGTATATCGTGCTCAGCTAGAGTGTAATAGCATGGCCTCCGAGATTTTTCCCGCGCTCTGCTCCGGCCTTTCCAAACGCTCGCCTGCCCAGCAGAAAAAGCGAGCCGAGCCAGTTCTCCAGATGTCCGCATGCGACGCTTAGAACCGAACCAGAAACGGAAACACAATCGCCTCAAATCACGCTGTCAAGTGCGAGCCCGCGGCATGAAGCTTGCAGCGTCATTGTTCTCATCATCAGAATAGAGAAAGGTAAGTTTATCTCTGTTGATTCGTAATGTTCATTCGCTGCTCCGGTCTTTGTGCTGTTTCGCTGAATGATACCTCAGAATGCAAGATCGGAAAAAGAGAAAGCCAGCTGGGTGTAAGACGTGTTTCTCCCATCGTCAGAGGGCCAGCCAGCCCAGTGGCACACACCACACTATGTCTTCGATCGACAGGGTGGTCATACTGCTCGGCTACAAGCTCGACCGCAAGCTGGGAGACTTCAGAGCCCGCTTTCACGAAAACAGCCACCAGGCTGTTTTCGTGAAAGCCTTTGGAGCCCCAACACGCGGGTGCTGGACACTCTGCATCGCCGGAAATTCGGTTGGCTCGTCTGCAAGCCGTGCACGCAGGGAGCCCTCGCCAGGCGCTCGAGACCGGCCTCCTAGAAGTCTGCAGCCCATGGTGGACCCACAAAACCACCGTCGCGAAGACCGCTGCAAGCCTAACGATCTTCATCCTCTTCAACCGCAACATCAACCACTCACCCTCGTCCACAAGCTCCATTTAAACCATCATCACTATTTCTTTTAAAAATGCATCTGTGCAATACCATCTCATCATCCTTGGACGCGGCGCAGTGGTCCTTCACGGTATGGGCGACTTGCCTTTCTGCGGCGCCGCGGATATCTTGAGCCAAAATAAATCACTATCACTATCACTATATTTATTGCTAATCTATATTTTGACTTGCTTTCGTGATTTGTATTGGCTGAACGTGTTGTGCTTTACTGAAATGATTAGACACGCAGTTCCCTTGAAAAAAACGTCGTGGGCATTTTGTTCTACGCCTTTCGCGCTTCGAAAAGATGAACCTTAATATTTCGATCAACTTCTTCCCTGCGAAAGGTCTGTGTAATACGGCGAGAGGCGGGGAGCACATTTCGTTCTCAATCCGTAGACCGACGATAATGGTAATGATGATAATTCGCGGCTATTTCTTTGTGTTGTTTGGTTTCGTTGCGAGCGCTACCCAAGCGCCCCACAGCAACAGTCTCCACCGCGCGAATACAATGGCCTGAGGGGCGCAGCCAGCGCGCGAAAAATCACGGAGGCCATGGTAGTAGGAACTTGGAAGAGTGTTACACAGTCACTTCCATTTCGGTGAGTCCCTTTGGTCTGAAAGTGGGAAGCGTTAAAACTCACGTAAAAATAAAAACGAACAGAAAATATGACAGAAATTTTAATATGTAAAAACAGTATAAAAGCTCGTTAAAAAAAGAAAGAAAAAGAAATACGAATGTCGCGTGGGTACCTACCGCACAAAAATCGAAAATGTTGTTTTAACAAAATCATATTGACGATTTTGGTACAGCAAATACCCTGGTGTGGTTCGCTTTATTTTTTTTAATTATTTTATTCCTTCAAACATTAATTGGACAAATTTTTGTTTTACCAATTATTTTTTGTTTTGCTCGGAAACGCGCATACGCTCGGTGATATCGCAAAAACCAGAGCAAAGCGGCGTACAAGTGGAGTTTTACCACCGCGCATTCAGCATTTCCTACGCACGCGAAAAGCCTGGGGTGTTTATGCCAGCGTTTCGAGCAGCCAGAAGCTCAAAAAAGCTCCGCCGCAACAATGAATGATACAACGGACCCTATGGTCACTGCAGGCACGTAGCCAGTATTTTGTTTCGACGGGGGGGGGGGGGCAGGCCCAATGGGCCCCCCCCCCCCCCCCCGGGGCTACATGCCTGGGTCACTGACAGGGCGAGGACGGCAGCGAGGAGTTTCAGTCGTCCCTCCTCCAGCGCGAACTTCACAAGTTCGGCAACCCTTCGGCGTCTGCACCTCGAGGCGCGCGCGCAGCCAAAGCACGACGGAAGGCATGGAGCGCGTGCTGGAGACCGGCCGTCCGAAAGACACGTCCTGCCCTTCTCACTCGATCGGAAACTTTAGCTAACCATAGACGACAGCGAGCGACGCCGCTGTTTTTCTACAGTGGCTCGGTGAAAGCACGTGCTCGCGAAGCCAACCAATCTCCCGCCTTTTGTCGCCTGACCCCGCTCTCTGCGCTTGAGTACACGCAGAAAGCGTGACCACGTGGTGCCAGACCGACGACGGCTGATTAGTCCAACCAGTACATAACTTCCTCCGCCGCCTCTGCTTAAAGGCCCTGGACCCAGGATTTTCCAGCCTGATAACGCACTTCGGTGGATGCTCGAGCTTCTTGTCAAAGACGGGACATTAGAACGAAAGCTGTAGCATTATTATACTGACCACATTTTACTTACCATGAAACGCCAGCTGCTCTCTGTTTCTACTTTCATTTCAGTATCCTGCGTGGCGCACGCACCGGCTGCGGACTTGCTACTCCTCACTGCAGGTGCGCCATCTGTCCTCAGCTCCATTGACTAGCGGCCGGCGGCGAGGTTTGATTTTTCGGACAAACCGGCGCCAAAGCCTGCACTTTACTTGTAAATTTTCGGTGGGTGTAAGATGATGTGGCGTTTATTGTCAATTTTCCTGAACTACACTGTCCTTTTGTACCGTTCGAAAGAGGGACGAAGCCTGGTCAGGACTCAGGTTGCCTTTTGCTCCTCTCTCCTAGACGTGATTTTCTAAAATATAAGCATTCAAAGAAACAAACAAAATCATTTTGAAAGGCAACTAGCCGGATAGAAATGAATTTTTTTTCTAGCTTTGTTTTAATAGATTTTATCATTCGTTTCACCTTAATTAAGAGCGCAGCCGACATTAAGGGCTTAAGAGGTCAATCAGGAAGCGTCAGAAACGCGATGTCACGGCAATGGTCATCTTTCAGTGCGTGGGTCAATTCTCATCGCCTAAACCAATCAAACGCAGTGAATGCTCCATGGCCTCGTGCTTTCAGCGTGTTACTCTGTACTCGTACGTCTCTGAGAATTTGACTACACTTATAGTTATGGTGAAGCGAAGAACAACTCACATTTAGTTAAAATTTATTAATGTAACTAAAATTGTAACGATAAGCTAGATACTTGAAACTAACGGTAGCTGATTACTTTATTATTATTATTATTAATTCCATAGGGGCTGCGCCGAGACGACTCCGTTCCAAAAGTAAAGAGGGACGAAAAAACAGGTTTTTGAGGAACGCGTATACAGCACCGCGTTACGCTTCAGGTTACCGGTATAAGCGCCGATTGATTTTAAGCTGTCGACAGAAAGATAAATAACATTCACGAAGCGTCAAATCACTAAGCCAGCACACTACAATAAGGCTTCCACGTCAATTTGAGTTCATCCCCATGAAAATTGAAAGCAGGAGCCATATAGCACTCACCGAAAGTCCTGGACAATTCCACTTTATTGTAGCTGCGTGTATTTTGCGTGTATATATATATATATATATATATATATATATATATATATATATATATACCGGGTGTTCATTTTTAATTCGAACAGATTTATCTTAAAAAATCCGTAAAAGATGCACTGATACGGTTTGTGCAGGTGATTTATACGGCCAGGGGTACATTATGTGGGTGGCTAATCGTTGCGATAAGTCGGCTAATTAATTAAAATTCGTTAATTAACCTTTTAATTAGTGGAAATAAACATATGGTTCCAATTGGAAACTTAGGAAGCGTCATCGAAAACCACTAAATCAACTCTTTTTAGAACGACTTGAAGCTCACGGGAAACTCGGGCGCGCCAAAGTTACCACTTGTGAAGCAGGCGCAAAGCCAGCAGTGGCGGAACGCGGATGATTAGATCATTATCGCGTTCCGCAACTGTAGCTTTGCGCCTGCTTCACGAGTGGTAACTTTGGCGCGCCCCCGAGTTTCCCACGAGCTTCCCGTATGGAAATCTTATATCTGGGCCATATCTGGCCATATCAAACATTATATGATTATATACAGCCTATATACAGACTTATCTGGCGTATATACAGACTGATATGGCGTATATACAGACATATCTGGCGTATATACAGACTTATCTGGCGTATATACAGACTTATCTGGCGTATATACAGCCTGATATGGCGTATATACAGACTTATCTGGCGTATACACAGCCTTATCTGGCGTATATACAGCTTTATCTGGCGGCCGGTTTTCAATATATTAAGAAGTTTTAAAAAAGTTAAAAATTTACTTTGTTAGCAAAATGTGAATGACTCATTGTTCGCAAGCTAAATATTAGCACAAATAATCCCAAACTTCAGCTTTGGCAAGCTTAAGTTTGAGATTATTTGTGCTAATTTTCACGAGGATTTCAATGTAGAATTAATTATTTTGAAGTGTTAATATTACGCCGGAATAGACAATTTGCTAAATCCCCCAAGCACCTCGGACCGTACTCGAGGAATCATGGGGACGGTGTTTCTTCAGCTGCCTAGTGATCGGAAATTTCGACCAATTCTTTGGTTACACAGTTTTGAGTGTAATTCAGAGCCACCCTGAACAAGTGTCGTATTGAACCCAAGTACCTGTCATATCACTTTTAACATTTTTCGCCAATGTCAGTACTGTGCATTCTGTTCAACCTTCAACCTGGATGAGCTGCAGACATATCTCTTACATTATTATCATTCTCGTACAGCTTCAAAGACGCTGATATTAAGTTAGAAGCGCTAAAAATGCTAGAAACAGCTCCGCTGAATCCGAGCTAAATCCCGGTTTTGGTTGTTGTGATTTCTCGGCTTTTAAGTAATTCCTGCTATAACAACAATCACGAGAATGATAATCTTGTAAGAGATTTCGGCGCCTCAGCCTGGTTGAAGGTTGGACAGAATGCACAGTATCATAAACGCTGCCATTGACGAGAAATTTTAAAAGTGATATGACAGGTCCTTGAGCCCTCTGGGACGCTTGTTCAGGGTGACTACGAATTACACTCGAAACTGTGTAACCATGGAATTGGTCAAAACTAGCGATCACTAGGGAGCTGGATCACCGTTCCTATAATTCCTCGAGTGCGGGCAGGGGCACTTGGGAGAATTGTAGACAATAAAAAGATATAAAGTGCTGATTTCAGGCTTGTGTCCTTTTGATATGCCTGGCCAGATCTGGAATTTCCTTACTTAGCCAGATCTGGGATTTCCATATCTGGCCCGGGATATCAGGCTATATCTGGCATTATGAGGCTATATCTGGCAGATATACCATATCAGGTTATATGTGGCCAATTTTGATATGGCCATATCTGAAATCTTCAGATCTGGCCAGATATAATTTTTTTGTAAGGGCAAGTCGTTCTAAAAGAGTTGATTTAGTGGTTTTCGATGACGCTTCCTAAGTTTCCAATTGGAACCATATGTTTATTTCCACTAAGTAAAAGGTTAATTAACGAATTTTAATTAATTAGCCGACTTATCGCAACGATTAGCCACCCACATAATGTACCCCTGGCCGTATAACTCACCTGCACAAACCGTATCAGTGCATCTTTTACGGATTTTTTAAGATAAATCTGTTCGAATTAAAAATGAACACCCGGTATATATATATATAATATATATATATACATATATATATATATACTATTACAAAAGGAGAGAAGTAATATTTGAAACCAATTAAAATATTAAGCTATCCAGTCAGTTATTCGAGGTAAAAAAAAGTTTCATATTTGGAAACAAAACGTCCACGCTTCAAATTTCGAATCCAAAATTGTGCGTCAAAACATATAAATTACGAAAATCTTACTTTAAATTACATTTGCTCACATTAGTTTTCTTCTTAAAGGAAAACTCCGCTCAATGCCGAAAATTTCGGCATAATGAGTTATTTCATATTAAAAAGCTCTAATAAAAGGCACTACGTCAATTGCTTCCCGAAAAATGGGATATATATTGTTAAATCTTACTTTAAACACGAAGAGAAATCGAAACCGAAACTTCGGGTCCGTCTGGCAACATCGGCCTCGGGCCGCCAAAAGCATGGCTATCAAGTGGTACGAGATGTCACGTGATCCTCTGCGCAAGGACGGGTGGGATTGGGGCGGGCGAGTGCCAGGCGCAAGTGTCGTCTGCGCCGCACTCTTCGCCACATATTGGTTTCTATGACATTCGACGACGCCTGCACAACTGCGGCGTCAGTCTGCGCACGTAGTGTGAACAAAACTCAGAGAGACAAGAATCACAAACGGTGAGGCGACGACGGCGGTTGCGACGCGGGAGACGGCGGTCTCCGCTGAGCGTTGAGAGGAAACGTTGCTCGAGCACGTCACCCGTTACGCTTGCCCGAACAAGTAAAAACAAACAAAAAATTCGAAAAGGGGAGATGGGTGATGATATTTAGCTCAATGTTGGCTACGCCAACGCCCCTTGGCTGTGCTGTTGGTTGCGCCTCAATTCGCCCGCTAGAGTCAGCCGATTTCGGCAACTTGGCGCGTTGCGAAGTTTGCCGGACCGTTTAAGAAACACTTAGACAGAACCAGGTCGTAATATTTGGCGTGTAGTCTTCCTAGGTGATACTAGGTGATACTGAGGATGATACATGTTCACGAATAGTGCAGCTAGGTACATAGAAGCCCAGAAAAATATCACCAGTCCTAAACACGCGTAATAGCTCGCACTAACATTTTATTTAATAAAAAAAGAAAAACAGACGTGGTTTTTACGATATTTTAGCAAATAAAGCGGACGTAAGAGGCTCAAAATATGAACGAACCGATGCAAGTAAAACTCACGAGGACAATACGGAAGCACTCGATAAGCTGTTCTTTATTCAAAACTCGAGAGCTGCTTACTTCACAAATAATATTCAGCTGTTCTCCGAATGACGAATAAAACAAAACAACAAAATGAAGCCGGTTATAGGCGAAGCAACACATAAAACAAAGCCAGGGTTTTGGTGCCCAACGTCGGGGGGTCCCAGGAGAGGCTTAGCGGCACCGCCATATCTCCAGGGAGCGGTAGGGCCTCCCGCGCCGGACCACCTCAAAAATGAAATTCCAGCGGGAATGACGTCACACGTTACAGTCACGTGACTCACGCCGCGTCCACTGAGCGAGTCTAGGCTTATTTCGTCTGGTATTAATTAGACTCCGCGCGTCACGAACGACCGCACCGCAGATTCCACTTGGACGGAAGGAGCGCGGGATCACAAAGCAACCCTACTGTATAAACAAACGAAAACAAAGAAGAGCAGAAACACCGGCGCAGCCGACAGGTCCCGTGAAATACGAGAGGCGAGGAAGAACACCGTTGCGTTACCGTGTTTGCCGGGCAGGTAGGACGAGGAAAGAGCGCGGAAGAACGGCCCGCCGAGGACGAAAGGAGGCACGGCTTTTACAGGGTGATCACGTATACAGGGCCGAGGCTCGCTGCGCTCAATGTTAGACAGGCACGCATGGGCACGCACAACGTAGGCATTTAGCTCCGTTTATGCTCGGCTTAATCCGCATGCTTCGTTCAACTTCTCTCCTTCGCAGTTATTTATTCGAGCTCATATAAAGCTCGAGACGTCAGCTGGGAGACAACACTCCACTCTCGGGTATGTCCGATAACTTGGATCGGAACTCAAACAGCGTATAAGGAGCTAACCCGCAGCGTTTCACAAAGAAACGAACCCGATAAAGAAGCCAGTCACGCTCGACTCGCAATATTTCATCCTCAGGCGAAAGCGGTTTCTTTTTTTATATTTCTTTTTTTTACATAAATTACAGTGTTGAAGTTACTTTCGAAGATTCCAACGACTCAACTAGTTGACGGTTTAGATAAGTGTGGTGTGTGTGTGTATATATATATATAACATGCACTCTGTGGAACATGAACTTATACCTTCATGAGTCTTTTCATAGCACACCGAACTTGCAATGTCAGTCTGGTCCGGCTGAAACCCTGTAACGTCCGCATCGAAATTCCCCCTCTTTCTTTTTTAATTCTAATCATAGGGTGGTAGCACTCTGTATCTCATGCGTTTCAAGCACCATTTAGGGGACGAGGAGTCCCCGTTCACTTACGAATGATAAACAGCGAGAAAACAAACGGTGACATTGGTTAAGGGAACGGTTTTTGCGCGGAGATGTGTGGTGGCCGTAGAGTTAACGTAAACGTGCTCCACGGAGATTTGCATCCCGCAGCAAGTGCGGCCACTGCTCGTGCGAAGTTACCTTCTCCACGAGCACATCAAGTACGCACAGTCAATAAGGGTCATGCGTGCTTGTTCGTTCTATGTGAAGAGCACGGTTAGTTGCAGTGACCTAGTTCCAGCAGGCAAACAAACCACTGTTTGCCGGAAAAAAAAAACCGTTTTTGGGCGGTTTTGCGCAGTTTTTGTGAGCTCATAATGTATAACAGCTCAACCTGCATTTCCTATACTCTTCGTGGGTACCGCCCGTTCCAAAACGTGTCCTGCTGTCGCCAATGGTTGACACTCAAGAGTCGGAAAGGTTGTTAAACGTAAACAGGTCCGCTTAGCGATACGTTTTTGGTCCCATGGTGGGAGAGAAAAGCCCCTGGAAACAAGCAAGGCCAGTCGCATGGCAACAAGGGGCCGGTTCGAAGCAAATTACAGATAAATCACGTCTGCTGGACAAGAGGCGCTGGCCCCTTTTTTCGTTCTGGGCTTCCGACGTCTGATCAGCTCCAGCTTGTCTGACCCTCGGCTCTCCGACACAAAGAGCCCGACCGTTATCCGCGCGGCAACAGGCAGAAATGGGCAAGTGCACTCACAGGCCGCACGGCTGGAATCCAGTCAGTTCTCGAAAAGCTTCCAGGAGGCGAGGTACAGAAGGAAGCAAAGCAGACGGGACGATATCCTGCGGGTTACCATCGTGTGTCAGCACGCAGGTGTCTCGTTCCACAGGTGTGTCCAAGAGCTCGACCTGGGTCGGTCCAGCAAACCCGTCCACCGTCTGACAACGCGAGGCGAACCGCACGCACCAGTGATGAGCACGAAGAAGCGGGTCAGCACCGCGGAACAGTCTGGTCCAGCCAGAGTGGAGTCCCGGACAGCCGGTCCGGGCATTGTCCAATTCTCGGGGCTCTCCACAAGCGTCCATGGGAGCCCGCAAAAAACGCTCGGGAGATCTTTTTTACTTTTACTTACTACGCGCTTCCGGCACGCTTACGCAATGCCCGCCACAAGAAAAAAAAATTTGCAGGAGGCAACATTAAAAAGAAAGCGGGGGCAGATTCCTTTTTTGCTGTCTTTTGTTTACTTGTTCAGTCCCCAGTGCCCTGATGGAACGGTGCGCGAGCGCGAAAAGAGGAACAAAGTTACGTGAAAATGAAAATCTGCTCGATGTAAGCACAGCAGCCCGGGATGAGGGCAGATAGAGCACGGGCAATGAAGATTAAAAGAAGCGAAGGGCAGCGAACGCGAGGAAGCGCCGGTTCAGTCACGCCAGACGTGACCACACGGGGGGAGGAGGGGGCAGGCGGGGGAAACACCGCGCGCACGAGGCGAGGGGGCGACACAAAGACGGGCAGGGGAGCGGCCGGCGCAGGACACGGCGAGGGCCGGTCCCGCCGATCCCGCGGCTTCATCCGCCTCGCGGTGGCGGCGGCAGCACGAGCGCCCAGAGGAGCGATTTACTGTGCGGCCGCTCTAAGTAGACGCGAATTAAAGGGGCACCCTCGCCCCATCGGCGACTGGACGCCCGAGGGGACAACGGCCACGTCTGGTCTGCTTACGTTGCCCCTCTCGCTCCCCCTCGCCGTCGCCGGAAAGAAGAGATTCGGAAGAGAGAGAGAGCGATGACGCGGCCTGGACAAAGCGTCGCCTCCAGCGGCCGCTCGCAATCCAAACACGGGGCTCCCCTCCCGGCAGCGTCTTGGGGCCCTGCCCGCTGCGGGGATCAGAGCCGGGGCTCGGACACCTGGCCGGGACAAAAGGCCGTCGGCGGCCGTCCTTAGGACGCTTATTGTGTCCGCCGCGGGGGGCAGGCCGGACGCATTAATAAACTAATCACGGGTCCCGGCCTAACCTCCGAGACGGGGCGGCGCGAGGCACGCGTTCGGTGGCGGGCCGCTCCCCGAACGCCAGATGGAGGGAGGGAGCCCCGGGCCACGCAGGTGGGCCAGACGCGGGGGCTCTGCTGGCAGTGCACGCGTCGGCCACCCGCCGGCCGTTTGGCCACTACGCGCCTCTCTTTCCGGCCAGAGACTCGGGCCTGCTGGTAAGGCTGGGAAAGTGAAAAGAACGGGATTTCGGGAAAGCGGTTCGGTCTACCGCTGCATGGCCGCGTTACGGTACGCAGGGTCGTGCTTGGTAGGGCCCGAAAAGTGAGCACAAAAAGAAGAGGAGAAAAAAAAAAAGCTTGCTCGGAATAAACAAACAAAAGGAAAAAAAAAGAAGGGGGAACATGAGTAAGACTGGTGAGAAATTGAATGCAGGAACGACTCTAAGCTGATATTGAGTCAATGCGCGTCCCTTTGCAGTATGCTCGTATACGTGCAGCAGAACACGCCACGAAACAACCAAAATAAAAAGCGAATCGCAATCAACGGTGCGCTGAATAACGGGAACAATGATATTCGGGGTAAGCGCAAGAACATTTAAGTAGATGCGGGGGCCGGAGAGAGGTACGATATTTTCAGAGATAAGATGTTCTGAAGGTGCGAGCATCCTTACGGTGCGCACAAAGAGCAAACGGTTCTAAGATCCGTCCCCTATACCCATGGATCTATTCGCACCTACTGTATACGTTTGGCGCCACGCACCGCTCCCTCCGCGGAGCTGGAATAAAATAACGAATGGCCCATGGTGCTGCAGACAACACGGGCCTTTCGGCTCTATCCTGTATTTCGATGAGCCAAAGCCCGCTCGGGTCCCAGCCCCCGTCTCCCAGCACTCAGCTGCGGACCAGCCCGTGGGAAAACAAAGCGGGCCAACGGTGCCCCGGGCTCGGAGCGCCAATCCGACACCGAGTCAGGACGCGTGGCTGCGAGGGGAACAACGGCCAGCGGAGGGGAAGCCCCGCGCTCCCTCCAAGGTCAGGGTCAAGTTCGCCCCGCGTCGGGGTCAGGCGCACGGCATGCAAATCGCCGCGGCGGGGGAAGGCAGCGGCGGAGGAGGCCCCGTCGGGAGGGAAACAGACAGACGCGCCTCCCGCTCCTCGCCCCCGTCCGTCCGCCGGGGCTGTTCTCCTCCCTTTGTGGCACGGTGACCACGCGGATGCGCATAGATGCGCTGCGGCCGGTTTTCTCTTTCCTCGCTCAGAAAGCGCCATTTACCCAACGACCCGCCGTTCTTCTGCGGGCGGCTTTGATTCATGCGCGAGTTTGGAGCGCGGGAAAGCGGGACAGAGTGCCATTCGGAAGAGAGTGAGAGAAAGCGAGAGCCGAGATCCCGCCGTCGCGCGGATCGCTGACGACGCTCACAGCCTCTGCCAAACAGCGCCGTATCTCGTCACGCATAAGATATTGTGCCAGTGTTTCTGTTTGCGTACACGAAGACTCGGCAATGAAGCCTTGTTCGCGTTAGAAAAAAAAACGAATACACAAAAGAGGACTGGTCTTGTGATGTGTCTCAGTCTTGTTTTCAAGAGTGAAGTCGTCGCCAATAATTGGAAGTAAAAAATAAATAAAAAGATTAGTAAAGCAATACGGCAACAGGAGGGCACGTCGGTTTCTTCCCGTTTGCTCGTGAGGGGGTGATGACAGCCTTCACACCGTAGGCGTTGCCAATGTTCTGCAGCAGTAATAATGGCGCTTCCAAATGCCGTCGCGGCCACTAGTATGATCAGACGGTTCAGACATAACTGAACCGAGGTTGCGGCAAGAAGTATACAGGGCCATCTCAGTTAAAGTTAGAACCAAAGCAAATGGCGTGTCGCATTGTGAATGCAGATATGGACGCATCGAAAAGCGTTTAATGAAAGACAATACATCTTTCGTCACTGCTTACAACGTAAAAAATAACCTCAAAACAACCACAACCAAAATCTGAAAAACAAAGAAGAAAACCGCATTGCAGTCGACATCACTCGATGACTGATTTTCATTGCGTCTGTTCTAACGTTTGTCTGTACTACTGGCGACGAGTGCGATCGAAAGCGTCGCAGTGGTCGGCATTCCACGATTGGCCGAATTCTGACTATGACGTCAGCAAGGGATTTCTTATCGACAGAGAATTTGGAAGGTGTTGGCAGTGTTGGTTTTAGAGCATAATGATTTCAAGCTTTCACCATACTCAAAACAAACACCATCGAACTTATGGTTCGCGATGTAATGACGTCACGAGAGGGAACCATAGGAGGGCGCCACCAAAACATCTCGCCGCTAATTGTTTTCTCCCGCCGTAATTGTTTTCGGTTCACTTTTGACACCGCAGCAAGTTGCTTTCGCTCATAGTTGATACTATGCGATACTTATGGATGCTTACCCCCCGTATTCTAAAGCTGTGGGCGGTGGTTCGCTAAAGCAATGCTAGTGGCTTATAAGAGTGACGAAAACGCCACCATTTTGAACACAGCAAGTGACTTGAAACGCAAGCTCATACGAGCTCAGCCTTAGCGGCTCAACGACACTTAGCACCACAGCATAGCCATCGCTTATCGTGCTTCGAGGAAGGCGTCGTTGGTAGCGCAAATACGACCGTTTCATTGGACCAGCAGAAGAATACTGTAAAACCCTTTATTTTTCGCGAATAGGTTACAGAGGTCATAATTCGCAACTTTCGGTGATGGTGGTACCACGGTGTGCGAATCGCGCTCCCTAGCTCCTGGATGATCGGCTTCACAATAAAGGTGCTTCCCTACACCTTCCTGACTTGAAAATACAACGTAAGGCTCCAGTGCTGCTCGCATAAAGCAAAAGTATAATTACTCACGCGTTCCATACCCCGCCTCGTACTGATGTTCTAAGGCGATCATCCAGATGACAGCCATTTTGATAGCCGCCGCCGCGCACCCTATAGGTCGTGAAAGTTGCGAATGGCGGCCCCTAAATTTCGCGAATTTCAGACGCCTGCATTGAAACTCTTAAGGATCGAAATTTTCCTTTGCCTTTAAATTTCTCGAATTTTTCAATTCCCGAAAATTAAGGGCTCGCGAACATTAAGGGCTTTACAGTATGTTGCGAAGAAAAGAGTACAACCTTTAAGGGGGCGATGCGACGATTTTTGCACTTAGCGCAAATACCGCTTAGAACGCGTTCGTTTTTCACCCCTCAACTCGCAGCCAGAACAAGCGGCCACGTGATTAGGAGCCGACTTTATGCTGCCACTTTTGATCATAGCCACGCGCTGGGGTTGGCAAAACACAGGACACGCGCGTTGAGTTCCAGACAATGTTATGGTTCGGCGAGTGTTCACGCAATGCTCGGGTCCAATCTATGAACCGCACCCAAATATTGCCACTCGTAAGGCACTGCGATCCCCCAGCTACGTCCTAAAATTTTGCGAAGGAGAAAAAAAAACACTCGGCTTTGTCCTTGAAATTACACCCCGACAAAGAAGTTTATTTGTCAGTAGCGTTGCGTGCGAGTATACTTGGGTCCCATTAGTGCCAGCAAGTTCGCGTAAAGTGAAAAACATTCCAAGCGAATATCGTTGCACGGCCCCTTCAAATGAAATATGCGCGCTCAGTCGACCCTACATGCGCCAGTTCATCGAGCTACAGTGAAGACACCGAGCGCCGACGGTCGTGCACGACTCATCGAGAAGCGGCAGAAACAGTACGAAACGAGCCGTGCGCGTCTCCGGGAGTCTCGACGGTAAATAAGCAACAAGCTGGCAACCCGGAGACGGCCCGTCTGCCAGCGAAGAGGGAATATTGAGCGGCTGTAATGGCGACAGGAGAATACGTCCGGGCTCCAAAGTGCAGGGTCCGGCCCGACAATTACGCTGAAGCCGTGGCTGGCTGCCCGGCGCCGCCCCTCCTCGCTCGGCCGAAAGCGCGGGCACCGAGAGGCCATTTGCATGCCTCGCCGTCTCCACCGCGCTGTTTCTCGCGTCTCTCGCCGGGCCGCGAAGTTGCTCCTGCGAGAGCGCCTCCTCTCCGGCAGACTTGGACGTAGTTCAACTACTCCTACTCAAACTACTGTAGTTTAACTACTTTTCCGAGTAACTTGGTAACTTTCAATTACAACTTTATTGGGGTAATTAGTAGTTTACTTTAACTACGTTTTTCAGGTAACGTCTACTCAAATTACGAACTACTTTCGAAATCTAGTGCGAATTTCGCTCATCACAAAAGTTTGAGCGCAGAAATAAATAAGACGCCGGCAGATGAAGTGGCATTCCGGAACATGGGGCCCCATCACATT
Organism: Ixodes ricinus; assembly: GCA_037355805.1. NCBI lineage: Eukaryota > Metazoa > Arthropoda > Arachnida > Ixodida > Ixodidae > Ixodes > Ixodes ricinus. The sequence goes on along the minus strand of JAZHYW010045421.1, from coordinate 5,931 downwards.
CCGTTCCTACGCACTTATACTCGGCAGCCGTAGAAACTGCATCACAGGCGTCCTTAGGTCAAGGTGGAGACAAACAGCCAAAACATAACACCGGCGAGCACGAACGCAGGAACAGATGCAATTAACAAGCCTTGGTCGGGTATTGAACCAATCCGGTAATGCACGCAGGCGCTACACCTCCAGCTGCAACTGTGAAAGACGGGGACACACCGAAGGTTGTTGTTGTTTTCATGTCTGCCCTTAGTGAGTTCTGACTCAAGCAGTTTGGGGGTTCCACGGGTAGCCGCCACTGGAATGACCTCGCAGCTGGGCGCCTGCATGTTCCCATGGTCGCCTCGTCGTCAGCGCATACTCCCTTGCAAAGCCGTACTTTCCCGCCCACAAACGCAGACACGGATAATCCGTTCATGGGGGCACCTTCCCGCTTCTAGCTACAACTGTACGAGCGACGATGCTTGTTCACGTAATCCTTCGCGTCCTTCCGATACCGCAAAGGCCGGCGAAGATTGCGAGTCACCCTTGGGAAATCCTTTTGTTGGGCCCGGCGTCAGCGGTTAAACCAAATTTGTTTTTCTTCAGTAGCGTAGCACTAGCACTTCAACGAAACGCGCAGTCGTCCGGATGATCTCATCGTCGCGGCGCGAGATTTGAACCCTTGACGGTCAGGTGCATTCGCTCAGCGTACTCTCCGAACGTCATGGAAATAAAGAGGGGTCAATCATAACAATCTCAACTTGCCGAAAAAAAAAAAAAAGGAAAAGAGTTTTTTTTAAATATATATTTATATATAAGACTTTTTAGCCAAAGCAAACCTCACATGTTTCGTCATGGACACCGAAGATGCTGACACTCGCTTTCTCGACCCTGCACAGCTTGTTTCTGAAATTCAACGCTGCCGTTCCCCCCAGCGCGTCGGTGGAACGTCTTTTTAGCTTGGCTGAGACGTCTTTAGGAGGAAAAGGGGAAAAATCTCCGATAAGAACTTTGAAAGTTAATGGCTTCTGCGAGCGATTAAACTATTTTGGTGAAAACGCAAGCCATCAAATGATTACATTTATTTTAGGCTCGCGGGGTTTTCACGGATCAAAACTGCTGTTCATTTTGCTACCACAAAAATACAAAAAGTAACTTCGAAAGTAACTTCAAAGTAACTCGCTACTTTTTACAGTAGTTAGTAGTTTACTCAATTACTATTACGAATGCGTAATTTCTACTCTACTCCAATTACTTTTGGCGTCAATACTCAGTAACTTAATTTAACTACCTTTTTCGAGTAATTTGTACATGTCTGCTCTCCGGGCAGCTTTCCGCGTGCGTGCACACACGCCAGGCCTCGTTGTGCGGTGAAGAGGCGTCGGCGGGCGCGCTATCGGCGACGCATCTGCCGGCCATGCCGTACGAAAGGCGCCCCTAGGAGACCTTTGGTCCGAGGATCAAGTGGTTGCCCTCGAAGTCGAACCTCCCGGCAACGTTGTGAGACGGCGTTTTCGGGTTTTGTTTACGTTGCTTACCGAAGCAGACGAGAATGCAATCGTGGCGTTCCTAATTTGCAGCTCGCCCAAAATAGCGAATAACATCGCAGTCTATTCCAAATGTTATCGCCTTTCCTCGAAAGGCATGCCTCTGAGCCGGATGAATATCCTTCGCGGACCGCAGGTTGTGCATCCTCGCTTTAACACGGCACCAGTTACATCGCTTTTGCAGATTGGGAGCCAGTTACTAAAGCAATATTTTCCCGTTACATAACGTGCCTATAAGTGGAAGTGATTTCGCACCCGAAAGAAGACGGGGCGACCGGCTTCGAGATAAACAAAGGCGCCATTCCAGACGATCGGATGCAACGATCGTCCCGAGGAGCCATTCTGGCCGTCGGCTTCAGAAATCCCCGAAAATCTAGTTGATCCTCGCGACGTGCACACGTATACGCGCGTCGGTCCTGCGTATGCAATACACAAGCAAAAAAACAAAAAGAAAGCAGCTCCGCTGAACGAACAAAGCGACCGCGAGAGTGCTTCAGTCACCGCTTAGAATGCGGATCAAACCTCTCGTCGTTTCCTCATACCACACGAACGTTTCCAAGGAACACGGAGCATAACAAAATAAAATAAAAAAAGCCGCCTTTCAAACAGAAAAAGTACGAAACCGTCAACAACGCGTCCATTTTTTTGTTTTCTTCTGCGGTTATACGCACAAATAAACGTAAAGCGAGCTAGAAAACTGGCGGTCGTGAAAAAAAGGCGTCGAGCGTGCATTTATGATTTGCACATTCACAGCACCGAGCGCGCGGAGACAGAAAAAACAACAACAACAAAAGCAACAGCAGCAGGCGCGCGAGAGCATCTTGAATTCAAGCGACGACCCGGCAGTTTATACGACTCGGCGACGCTCCCTCAAAAACGAGAATTTGGGCTTCGCATAGACGCGCTGCCGTTTGCTCGCAGGGGCGCCCCTCCGTCCCACCCTCCGCGCAGACAAGAACAGACGGACACACTCGCTGCGGCCGCGCAGCAAGAACCCAAGGCTCCGTTTTTTTGTTTTTTTTTTTTCGGTTGCAAGAGAGGGAACGGCAGCGCCGTATGTCCTGCTCCATTAGCCGCGTCCGCGGACGCGCATTCTGATGCGGAGGTCCGGCGGAGTGCGGGCCCATTCTTCCCGGTGCATACCCAAATCAAGAAGGATCGCGCGGACCGAGTCTTGTCCCGAATACTAACGCCGTATCAGCGAAACTGGTCAGCGGGAAACGCGGACGGCGACGCCGCGTTGTGTGGACGGACGGCGAAGAAGCCGCTCTCGCGTCCCAGCTCTTGGATCACACTTGCGTGCCTATTCAACGTTGACTTGGGTAGGACTTTGACCAACCATCGAGGGACTTTCGAGAAACAGGTCGCAGCACTGAAATCTGGTTATGAGAGCTAAAGTAAACAGAGGGCACCCTGCGAAACGGCTGCGACTATGATAGAAAAAGCCAGTAGATGCAACTAAGCGAATAAGCTCGTCAAAAAAGCCAACGTGGTGAGAAAGTCGGCTTCGCAGCCTCCACTGATGACCTCCCCTCCCTTCTCCCTCCCTCCCCCCCCCCCCCCACCAAAATAATTAAAAAAAAATACATGAAAAAAAAAATTGATGCCGAAATTGCTGCCGTCGTTACGTTATTTCTGGACGAATTGCGTTAGCATTTAGCACAGGGGTTCTGACTCGGCGAAGGAGGAGAATGCCAATTTCGCAACGGTCCGCATACTGTTTTGTTCGGGAGCCAGCCTGTCCTCCCGGGTGTTGCATGCAGCCACCACAGCTTCTCTCGATCGCCGCCTACGGTCCGCAAACTGTTTTCTTCGAAGAGCCTCCGGAGTGTCGGAGGTTTCGCGCAAAACGGCGTCGTCGCTGAGCCCCGGTTTTAGGTTGTCGCGTAGTCGCGTACGCTGTGCCACCTCCCCGGCCGCTCGATCCCCTCCTCTCCCGCTTCCGTGACGCGTCATTGGAAGTGTGCCAGAACACTCTTCCCTTCTTGTAAGAAGGAAAGTGGACGATAACGAACGAACGAACGGAGCGAAAAAGCACAGCGGGCACCGCGCATCGGCCTCGCAAAACCAGTCCAGTCCAGACCACGACCGCCCAAACGAAAAACGGCTGAATGCACCAAAACAATAAATGCTAATGGATAAAAAAAGAAACATTTTCGGTTATTGCAGCTGGTTTACGGAGAGTAGTGATCTTGACGCCATGAACCATTCACCACATGTATACGACCGCGCAGATGAAACTTTAGTATAGAACACAACAAGAGTCCCCAAGATTGACGGGCATTCTTTGTCACGCTTATAGGTCCGCCGTGAGAAGCGACGGTGATTGTCGAAAGACGCAGCACGCGACGATAGCACTCGCTCCGGTCCGAACCGGGGTCCCCCTAACGGCGGGTTCCCGAAATGAACAACTGGAGAGACGCGAACGGAAGAGGATATGAACGGAGAAGGAGGAAGAGGAGGTATGACGCCCACAGGTCTCGCGACGGAGACCTGTGATCCGGACACATTTCTCCAGATTGGAGGCGCGCTCGAAGGGAAACAAACGGCCAAGTAAGTGTCCGTCTGTGTGTGTGTGTGTGAGAGAGAGAGAGGGAGAGGACTTGCTTTTGGCCGCTATTGATACCTAATTCTGATTAATGGCTAGCGCCGTGTCAAAACGAATCCCTCGTCCCTCCTGCTCCAATCTTGCCCCCTCTCTCTTTCCTAGTTATTAGGAGGGAGGAGAATAGCGGACGGGAGGAAAGCTCCCCGCCGAATGCAGCACGCGTACGACTCGGGCGGGGCACTTCCGTCGCTTTTCTCGCCAATGTTTACGTGGCTCCAAAGGTCGCAGCAGCGAAGGACGGTACTGGGACAATATCGAAGCCCCCGTGACCTTGAATAACGGTATCGGTGCATTGTGTCCACCCGGCCCGAGCATTGGTAGAACGGCGGATGTGTCAAAGCCCCCCTCCGTAGCACAATGCGAGCAAGCACAAGAGGCGAGCGTGCAGACCACGTGACCATTGTTGGCCGTTGGGGGCTTCTCTCCCTCACCAGTGAGCTCGGAGCCTCCGTGTGGACTGCGAGCCCTGAAGAGATGCTCTCGCTGCAGGCACAAATAAAGTTTGTTCCAATCCAATCCAATCCCGAATGACTGGGGCAGTGATGGCCGAACGCACGCGTATTTTGGGTGACTGGGGTATTGTACTCGCCAATGATCGGTGACCTCCTCTATAGCATCTCTAGGAGACTAAACTTCACTCAGGTGATCGGTAATCGAGGATTCACTGAACACGCCACGCGACACTGTTAGCGCAAACACGACATCGACCCTTTTTCGCATTTTACTTCTAAAGGGTAAAGACGTGCACCAAATTTTGTTAGTGCTCCAGATGAACACTAGAAAAAAGGAAGTCTCGCGCATCGTTCATACGCCGTGCCAAATAGTTCTCACGAGATTTGGCTGTCAGAGGAAGAAGCGATGCTTTTGGCGCTTGTAAGGTGTCTATCTTGATAAAATAATATATGTCTAATCTAGAATGCACCACATGTACCTTAATTTTCTGCATAAAAGTGGGAATCAGTAATGCTCCGAAAAAGGCTGAAGGTGTTTTTTTTTTTTTTACGACGGTTCTTGAGGGGAAAACGAGTAGTAGTTTGGATGAGAGCCCTATCCTAAGAGTAAAAGAGACGAAAAAAGGCTCGAGGTACATCTAAGCACTTCTTATGAGTTGTAGATGCGAAAGCATGAATGTCGTTCTTCCCGCCGCGGCCGCTTCTGATCCTCTCGGCACCGAGGCCACTTCTGATCCTTCCGGCGCCGCGGCCGCTTCTAATCCTCTCGGCGCTGCGTGCCCGCGCCGGAGCAGAAACGGCCGGGGCGCCAAGAGGATCAGTGGGCGCATTCTATTTACCATTCTCTCTTCTATATTTTTTTTTATTTCCACTTCCTTTCATTTTACAATGTAGCAAACCAGCACTAGGCGCTGGTTGACATCATTGTTTAATAAATACCTACTCTCTCTCTCTCTCTCGGCCGTTCCTGATCCGGCGCGGGCACGCAGCGCCACGGGGTGGCGCTAATTGAAACTGACGCGCGGCGGCTTCATACCACTACCGTTTTCCATGGCTTTCTGCGCGTTATCAAAGCTGGGATGCCTCAGATCGCGGCTTCGGGAATTTTTCTGCCGTTTGGCGCGGTTGATGACGTCGACTCGCCCCATGGGACAGTTAAAGGCCGATGACCAGACTCGAGATTCTCCAAGGCAGAAGATCCGTTTGTTCGCGCTAACCGTGTCACACTCCGTACGTCGAAAGGGCACTAGAAACCCGGAAAGCACCTCCCACATTGAAGCACATTGATAAATGGAGTAGAGCGTGTTGCCTGAAAAGTCCCACGTTTATTATATTTCTTTAAATCTTTTTT